>JAQGAO010006311.1:0-12449 GCA_034697705.1 Ommatoiulus sabulosus | reverse complement strand
CTGCGAGCGCTAATTTGAAAAATCGTCTACGGAAAATGGCCGAGTGAGCATACTGATTCATTCGTATACTGTGGTGTCAGCTACCCGTTAATGAAGGCCGGGTAGGATTTTTGGTGACGTATGCCTAATAGAGAACATATAGGCATACTTCACCAAAAATCTACCCGGCCTTCATTAACGGGTAGCTGACACTCTCTATTGCTGTTTTTGGACGACTACCATCAGGACCATTCGTAAAGCTTATGTTTGAGTACTGTGATGTTTCTGTTTTTTTGCATTTATTTGGGAGAAAATAATGGCAGAAGTACACTAATAAATGCACCCATCAGTTGCCATTCGGCAGAGATTACTTTCGTTTTGTTGAATTTCGAGAAGAATTTGGTGATCATTTGTTGAGAAAAAAAAACCGAATAATCTTGAAACTACCATCTTTAAAACTAAAGGAATTTTTAAAATGGTACTGTGAGAAAACAAAGCTGACTTATTTGGTCATCTCTGCTTTTTGAAAAACAAAATCTCTTCTTTTTTTCTACGTGAATTCACGACCGCCATAAGTGCTATTCGTAAAGCTTCTGTTTGAGTATGCCTTATGTTTATGATGCAGTTTTGTTGAATATTAAGATTGATGATTATATTTATAGAAAATACCGGATTATCTTGAAACTACCCTATTTTAATACTGGAGGAATTTCATAAATGATTCTGTAAGAAAATGTATAAAAGTTCTTTCATCGTATGAAAGCCGATTGGATATGTCGCGTTTTCATAGACTGCCCTGCCCCCTGGCGACACGTGGAGGGCGTCGTTGACCCGTCCTATTGGTGGTCATCATCATCATGGTTATTATTGGCTTCGTTCGATAATAATTAGCGTAAATAGGGATTCGGTATAATGGCGTTTAAATATCCGTGAATGTGTGGCCATATTCTATATAGTGTACGAGAAGTTGATGTATAAATGAAAGGCGATAAATATTTGATTTTTATTTGGCCGGCATTGTTTTCCATACAATATTGATCGTGGTACGACACGTTGGGTCGTATTGGTTACTCGACTTTGGTCCCTCGCCTAATTATTATCATAACGGGCTATAAATTGTTAAAACGAGGGTTAAACGTAATTGCGAGTTTGATGAAAAGCCAGCTGCCATTTTCCTTTTAATTGTCTTCATTTTCTCTCCATTAACGGATAATGAAATAATGAAGCAGCGGCTGTAATGACTTCATTTGAAAGTTTCTAAAGCTGCATCAGCCGTTCAATTTTTCATTATTTTATCAATTATTCCTTTATTTATACGACGGATAATTTCTAGGTTGGAGATGAAAATTAGCTAATCGGCGATTAAAACTGGCGGAAATAGACGCGTATACGAAGGGAAAATGAAGGTGGTAAAAGCCGCGTTAATCTCGGATTAAGCGAATCGGGGCTTTGTTTGGTGCAATCCGTTGGCGTCCTGGCACGGTTAAGAACGTGGCGTGGAAATGGGGGCGGGATGCCCGGCTTAATTATGCGCCTCGTGACGAAATGCGATGGGATGGGACAGTTGCCATGACAACTATCATTTATACGGCTGAATATTAAACAGATCACCCGGAAGATTATTTTTAATTGCTCCCCCCGAATGAAAAAAAAATAACGCTGACCCGAAGTACGTATAAAATTATATATCGACTATAAAGATAAAAGCCCCCAAAATAAAAACGATAATGAACGAACGAACATTAATTTCGGAGAGTTTGATCGAACCGATTATCGAGGTTGCGTGTATGCCCCGATTAAGGGTTTTTGGCTTAATCGGCCGTTATTGTATTCCCGGATCTACATGTAGATCATACGGGGAAAATTTGAATCGTAAAGTTTGAATTATTCGTCGAGAAGAGTCAAATATTTTCAGACATACGATGAATTCTTCCAAAAAACCTTTGTTTATACGAGAAGTGTTCATTAAGTTTCCGCAATGAATTTATAAATAAAATTTTGTTTTAATGAAATTTGGTAGAGAAATTCGAGCTTTTGTTCGAGCCACTCAACGTCCACTTCTCTCACCATCTTTCACATTTCTCAATTGACCAATCCACTCCTAAACTGCATGTTCGGACATGAGTCCGACCTTAAACCTGTCGCGCATTTCTGCTCCTCAAATGCCTTCAAACGCGTTTAAAAAACCGCTGCTGAGCCACTATCTCCTCGGACTCCTTCTTTGCGCACCAATTTTAAGCACCTGCAATTTTAAAACGTATCTTTTAATGTTGAAATAGATTCAGGAATGATGGAAGAATTTTTCCAACACATTTAATTAAATCCATACAGTCGTTTTTGTTTCGATAATTTGTTTGTTAAAATCTTTTATTTCATAATACCTGTATAGAACTTTGTTGAAGAGGACTGTGATGAAAAATGGACATTAACATGAATGTCCCTTGCAATGACCATTTACCCAACATATTTTCCTTTATTGTTTTTTTTAAATACAGTGGTTCGCAGAGTAATTCGATCGTTTGGGTATACATGCTCCTTACGTTAAATTTTGAACTGGAAAACCTGGGAAAGTCAGGGGAAAAAAATTTGGAAAAAAAATCAGGGAAATTGAACGTATTAGTGTTGTCACAATCAAAAATTGTTTTCACGTGGTTAGCTCAAGGCTCATTTGCAAAATGTTTTAAATTTACCCAGTACGGTAAACAATTTGCATCATTTATATTAATTTCAAAGGAAAAATTTGCAAAATTATTGACAGTTTAAGAGGAGAAATTTAAAAAAGTTTCAACAGTTTTCGAGGGGAAATTCGCAAAATTTTCCACAGTTTTTGAGGAGAAATTTGCAAATTTGTTAACTTTCGGAACCTTTTCAAAATTTTCAAAATGTTCTGCATTTTCCGAATACAAATTTATGGAATTTTCAAAATCTTTTCATGCTGATTGTTAAATTTTGTAAAAATTGTCTTTGTTGATTTTTAATATTTTTTTTAAAGAAAAATATTGTCATTGGTCAAGGAAATTTGTTTAAAAACATGGAAAAATCAGGAAAGTTAAAAATGAAATTTCTGGGGGAACCGTGTACGAATCTTGCTTCTTTTGTTACGAGTCGTAACCTGTTGCTCCTAATCGTTCATAGATGACGCTGGGTTCGATCAGTTGAAGTTTGACCCCTATATGCCCGCGAGCGCCACGCGTGTTTATCCAGTGGATCTAATCAGCGCATCCTGTTGGTAATTAAGTCGCCGTTGTTCCCGTGTTTGCCAAACAAGCCGGAGCGCCGTTGTCATTGCGGAGTTAAGCACCGAAGCGGCGCTGGCGGCGCTTTTGTCGCTAATCCTCGATCGCTTCCATATCGTTTTTTGAGAGCAAAAACAAATTCAATCAAGGCGCCCTCTGGCCGTCACGATGAGGGGACTTAATTCATCCCCCCCCTTCCCTTCCTCGTGTCATTTCTAGATTAGGTCTATTTAGTGAGGGTCTGGTCGTCCCCGGGGAACGCAGCGCCTCCATCGTCGAGTGTACGGGACGGCCGGCCACCAGGGACGTACACATATATACTAATAACTGGAGGCGACACTCCATTGAAAAAAATTGCCCGGAGGGTAAGGCGGCGCTACGATCGAGATTGTAAAATCATGGCCTTTTGTACTTAAAAGTAATATTGAATTATAAAAACAAAAGTTTAAAATTTCAACTTTAATTAGTTTTGTTTTTAGAAAATTTCTTAATATTCTGAAATTGTTTTTTTTTTTTTTAAAAAAAACTTATTTTATATAAATTTTCTTTTTTGTTAGACAATTTTATTGACCCTTATAAAGTTTTTATTTTTGAAAACCAATTTTTTATTTTCTTTAAATTATATTCTGAAAACTTTTTTAAAATTTTATTCTGAAATTCTGTTTTCTTTTTTAAAAAAAACTTATTTTATAAAAATTATTTTTTTTGTTTTAAACAAAAAAATTTTTTTTTATAAATTTTACCCTTATTAAAGTTTTTAATTTTGAGAAACAATTTTTTATTTTCTTTAAATTTTATTCATTTTAAAAATAGTGTCTTATAAATATTTTAAATTATGACTTTCAACGAAAATGAAATTATTTACTATGGACTTTTGTTTTTTAACGGATTTTTTTACTTCCTGTAAATACGTTACAAACGTGGCCCCCTCAAGGGGCGCGGCCGCTGATGGGGCTTTATCCTAGGGGCTCGGAATTATGGGAGCGTGGCGTGTCCGTATAGTTTTTTTATTATAATAAGTACAATTTTTGCTTTTTTGTCATCGTTTAAACTGACATATTTTATCCTAAATTGCGTAGAACATCACGCTGCCCTTAAACTTAGCGATAGGTAGAGGGGCCTTGAAAAGATCCAGGCCTGGGGACCCGCTTCAGGAATACGGGGCCAAGGTTACGCACCTTTCTGGAAGTTCCGCAATTTTAAACATACGAAAATCTCAGAAATAATTCCAATAAATATTCCTTCGTTGTAGAAATCAAAGTACAGTAAAAAAAAGCTCATTCGGGCGCCATATTGGACCGTCGTGAAGTTCGAAGTGTCCCGCCCCCTAACAGAGGGATCCAAACGCGGCAATTAGGAATCCATTAAAATATCGAGTTGCGGCGTTAAGGGGCGGGAACGGAGCGCCCTCTTTGGTCACCGACGTAAATCCGGGGACCCTCGGGGTCAGGGGTCAGAGAGGAGGGCTTCTATCTCGTTTTCATGGAAAGGGATATCTCCGTTGAGGGGGGGCCTTTTGCCTGCCCTTCAATGTTCTTAAAAGGGGATTACAATGGATTTTGGTTTCGGTCACTCTCGGCCCCCTAGTGCGCATTCTTCGTAAAACAGTCCCGATGTTAGCTGGATAATTTTTTTTCCAGAGCTTAATGCTTTCTGTGACACTTGACGTGATTTGTATTGAAAATTACGTTGTCGGAACTCATTGTGCGGAATTTGCCTTTGTTTTCAGGGGTCAATTCCCAGGAGAGGGAGGGGACCGGGATGCTCATTCACATCCTGGATTGAAGATACATGGGCGTAGAGTACACATACGGATTACGCAAATTCGTCGAAATACGTGTATTTTAAAAATTGTCAGAATTTATTGAACATAATTCGCGTCGCTTACTTAAATTTTTTTGTCACGGAAAAAAACAAAAATCTGTATTGATATCGAATTAATTAACTCGTAAATATACGATAGAATCCCAATCTCGGTTGAACGCCGTAAATTATCGCATTTTAGTACAATTTTTATTCAATTAATACCAATTTTGCTGGAAATAATTTTGATTTCTGACAATAATACCAATTCGACTGTAATTTTTCTGAAAATAATGACAACTTTTTTCAAAAGGTACAATTAAATAAACACTAGGACGTTCACAAAAAATTATATTTTTTCAAAACATTTGTATCTTTGCCCAAAAAGGTATTACATGCTTTTTAAAAAATGTAATAGTCATGTAAATTAATTAATGTCAGTTGAAACAAATGTATGCACGTTGGTGATATAATATTAATAATAATGACAATAATTTTATTCAAATAATTGAAAAAGGTAAGGAAAGGTTACAGAGGTACTCTTACGGCCAACTTGGTTAAAATAATAATTTCACGTAATCAGACAATTCGAGTTTTGACAGATTAGAATAAAACGAAAATTTCATTTTAACTTTTATCTATTTTCGATTAAACAGATCACCCGGAAGATTATTTTAATTGCTCCCCCCGAATGAAAAAAATAACGCTGACCCGAAGTACGTATAAAATTATAACTCGACTATAAAGATAAAAGCCCCCAAAATAAAAACGATAATGAACGAGCGAACATTAATTTCGGAGAGTTTGATCGAACCGATTATCGAGTGGCTATCTTCGAGAGAGAAAATAAGGCACGTATGAGTATAACTCCTAAATTGTTACGAATTTGTGAAGAAAACAACAACCTAGGAACATCTTTTGTTGGCGCAAGCGCAGTTTAAGCCCTTCTTTCCTATAATTAGGAGGTAGCGTTGCCACGGTTACCACTTGTTTACTCTCCAGCGTGAGGCTACCTTATGTCACTCCTGATTATAAGTTTTGATTATAATCATCGTGGGCGCCATAAGAAGTACATTTATCTTATCGTTAGTTAACTTCTCGATTAAGCGAGCTTAATAAGATGTACTATAATGTTATTAACTCGCATTGAACACTGTGCCGTTCCAGACCGAACGTACAAGCATATATACCGTTGAAACATAAATGTGTTTTCCATCATACAAAGAAAGCCGCTTAATCCGATTAGCCATTTTATTCGATCGAGACCTTCGGAACGGATTTTTCCCTATACTGTCCTATATGTAAGAAAAATCTGCTTAATTGGATCATCTCATCGCTTAATTCGATCAAATTGCCACGAGTTTACATAACCTTTTTAAAACAAATATAATTTTAAACATATGTAAATACATACTGTATATACGATTAAATATATGTATTTTTAAAACGCGGAGCAAATTATTTTGATAAGGTTTAGCGTGTTTTTCGACATTTATCTCTTATTTCGATCAAAATCGCTGGAACCAACGTGATAGAATTAAACGGCTTTCATTGTTATTTCTCAATTCAGTTTCATGTAAACATGTATCTCTAAAGGGCTTTTCTTCTACAATTTCATTCTTATTATACCTAACTCGATCCTATTTTATTTTAAAATATGCGTGATTTTTTTTAATAATCGAAATGTCGTCTTTTTTTAGTGTTTTTCACGAGTTCTTTCCGGTGGGAGAACATGTCACGCAATAGGTAGATATTGTTAAAATGTCAACATTAGGGGTTAACAATGAGTGGACTTTAGCCACTATTTAGCCGATTTGGCAATTTTTATCCGTTTGACTTGACAGCCCCATTTACGAATGGCTATACAGTAAAACTTGGAAAAGTGACCACCTGTTTATGTTGACCACTTTTTAGTGTATCGTTTTTTCTAGTGTATATTCTCTTCATAAAAATTCTCTGTATAGTGACCACCTGTCGATTGTGTACAGTGACCAACATTGCATTTTTTTGGTGGTCACTCTTAACAGGTTTTACTGTATTTGTTCGCTGAATGTAGAGTACTGAGCTGAGTTGAATCGAATGATTGATTTTTATAACGCATGCGTAGACTTTAGCCCTTCCGTTGAATGGATACGGCTAAAAAGCCACTATATATCTATAGTGGATTTTCGCGTAGCCGTTTATTTAGCCTTCGAGCATGCGCAGTTTTGACAAAATGGCCATGATTTAGTCCTTTCAGTAAATGACTGCGCCTAAAAAGCCACTTTCAAATGGATTTTCATTTAGCTAGTGTTTTTTAGCCTTCGCGCATGCATAATAACAAAATGGCCGCCATTTAGCCCTTCCAGAAAGTGACTATACGCTATTTTAGCTACTCGTTGACACTCTCTACATGTACTGCTTTATAATCTCACTTACTCGAAAAATTCGCGAAGTATACATCCGCTATATAAACGCATAATGTTTTCACCAAACGCAGAAGTTATTTTGGAAACTTCGAGCATTTGGAGCATTTGAGAAACCAAATTTGAAATATTCGGTGATTGTTGTCCATTATACTAGCGGTGCATGTTGGGATTGCTCCCCCCCCCCCTCCTCCTCCTTTCTATTCGTATCTAGTTCTCTCATGAAATTCGCTTGACATTTTCTAAGCTTTTGATTCACTTTTTGATGCGTTTTCATCAGACCTTAATACCCCGGGCTTACATCTCCATATTCCGAGTTTGCCGCTGCTTTTATTTTGCTTTTTCTCCTCTCTTAATGCTATTTCCCCTCGGCGTTCAAAACCCGTCCATCATTCGGAAAATATTTTCCCCCCAAGACCGTATTTTATACCGATTGCTGTACTTTTTCCTTTCCTTAAAAAAAGGTATATATATATAAGAAATAAAAAAAGAACTCACTCACTCTGAGAAAGCGAATTAGGCAGAGACCTATAGTTGTGAAATTGCCATCCGAACGAGGAGATGCTTCCATTCGCTCAGAAACGAAAATTGACGCCATTTAAAAAAAGGGTAATTTTTAAGGTAATCGATGTACGAATCTTATAAAAAATACAGCGGAACATCGGTAAAAAGAACTCGCTCTGTACGAATTTCTGATAGTACGAACTCGTTTCCAGTCCCCGTATATTGGTCTATGGACGAATAATGTTAATTTCTTCGTATTCGGATATTACAAGGTTCCCCCTGAAGACCTGCTGAAAAACCTGGAAAATTCAGGGAACTGCTTGAAAATGTCTGGAAAAATCAGGGAAGAATGAATTATTTTGAAATAGTCAGGGAAATTCATCGTATTAATGTTGTCACGATCCAAAATTAATGCTTCTATGCTTGGTTAGCTCGGGTTCCATTTGCGAACTTTAAAAGAAATTTGCAAGTGCAAATTTGCAAAATTTTCAACTGTTTCCTATATATAGGACATATTTGCAAAATGTTGACAGTTTCTGAAGACAAACTCACCAAATCTTCCACGTTTTCCGAGCACAAATTTGCGAAATTTTGAACAGTTTCCGAGGATCAATTTTCAAAATTATCAACAGATTCTGAGGACAAATTGGCAAAATTCTCAACCTTTTCAGAGTAAAAATTGTAGAAATGTACAGCCTTTTCCGAGTACAAATTTGCATAAAATTTCATAATTTTCCGAATACAAATATGCAAAATTTTCAAAAACTGTTCACGCACAATATCGACGCGAAACACGATTTTGGAAAATCCTGGAAAAGTCAGAGAAGTTGAATATGACATTTCCGGGGGAAATTTTCGTCTAAGACGAATGAATTTTCGAGACCCCGAGCATTCGCACCACGATACTTACGAACTTTAGACAATACGAAAAAAAGGTTCGTTATAACGGGGAATTCCCCGATTAAAGTCGCAGCACCTTCCCATGCATTCATATATAGACGGTTTAAAGTTTAAACGAATGAATTTTTACGTTCCTCAATATTCCAGTGTATACCTGTAGTTCGTTCGTTCAACGCCACCTTTCGAGCTTCTCCGTAACCTCAGGCGCTGATAACGCTGAAATATGGGATATTGTCTCATAAATACGCCTAAGTAATGTACGAGGGCGCCCCCTATTAAAAGCGGCGTCAGTTTTACGATGGGAGTCGTAGTCGCCGTAAGGATTAACGAGGGCAGGGATTTCTTCCTTTCAATTTAATTAACTTCTTCGAAAACTCTCCTCCATATATCTTTCAGAGCCTAATTACGTTTTAATGATATATGTATACCGTACCTTATTACTTCTCCGTTTACGAAATTTGCGTACTTGTAAGTAGACGTTTTTTTTTTAGACGAGGAGGAGGAGACTGAAGATATTTTTGGGGCGAGAGCGAGATTACGGATGTTTATGAATTTAAGATCGCTGAAACATGCATGCGCCGGGGCTTAAATATTTAAATGGCCTTTATTTTATTAAATAATTAGACGAAATCTTGAAGAATCGTCCTCGAAGGGGATGGGGGGGCCTTCTCAAAAATGCGAGACGACGACAGCGGCGGTCCTTAATTATTTACGCCCCTTTTGATGAGACCCCCGCCGTAGTTGTCCTAGAAGTCCCACTGCACAAAAAGTGCAGCATTTTCTGCTGCAGAAATCAACTACACGGTTGTCCGATTTCGTAAATGGCGGGCGGCAATTCTGGTGAACTGCCGCGCCACCTATACCGGTACGGTGACCTACGTACCGGCAGCGTCAAGCTCCAAATCGTAGTGCGCGTGCGTGCATCTTTCAGCTAGCAGATTTCTGCGCAGTGGGAATGAAGCTTTAATGTATATTAGTACAGTCGAACTTCGCGTTAAGACGAATCTCGAGTGGACTTGAAAATTTGTTCGTTTAAACCGTAGTCCGTACGTGTTATCATGCAGAAGTCGGTCAAAATATGATTTCAACAATAAAAGAACTAAAGTTTTATCGAAATTTGGATGAAATCCTACAATGTAAAAAATGGATGCTGTAAAATAAAACACTATCTGTTTTTTCGCTATAGTCAAAAATAAGACTTATTACACATTTTTTTAGGTGTCTGAAACTAACTTAACTATAAGTCACAAAGATTGTCTTATGGTGACGTCACATCCTGTTTGGATTCCAAGTACATGTATCTTAATTTCAGACAGAAGCAAAAATATAGTTTAAATAGCTCAACTGTGTGAGAAAAATGATTCCATGAACTACAGTCAGGCACATTAAAAGTCTTACTTGGTGCAAGTGTCTTAAAGTAAATAGTTATTTAGTGTTTCAGATGGAAAACACATCTTAAATCCAGCCTGTGTTTTTTACAGTGTACCCAGGGTGTATGTGAATGGGAAGGGACTGTAAAACGAAGAAGTTAGCATTTTTTCGTCCATGCACTAACACGGCCCGGGGACTGCATGGACATCAGTTGGTTCTGTCGGAAATTCGTATAAAGCGAGTTCTTAATGAGATTCCGCCGTGGCTATCGGATGCTGGTAAAGAGTTTAATCTATTTTTTAATCGCTATGCCAGCGCCATCTATGATGCATTCTGAGAATCGTGGATAGTTCTAAAAAGATAAGCACGTCACGAAATAGTGGATAGTACCTTCGTGACGTCACGATGTCACGGCCATTTTAAAAGATGGCTTCCTCGGACGTTTATTGGCGACATGCACCCACCAATGGGATCGACGCTCGAGCACGTACGCCCCCCTCGCGGGGGTGACACTCGACACGCGAGGCGATCAATGAGTATAGCGTTTCGTGACGTAATTAGTCGTCTTTTGGCTTCGATATTCGCGTGTTTTAGCCCCCCTCCCTCCGATATATCGACGAAATTAAAAAGAGGGGGGACGCGGAATTAAAAATAGATTTCTTCGTATTTCGTCCGAAATCCGATTGCTTTATTATTTTCACTGCCAGTCTGCCTATAGATGCGTGACTCTCGCGTTTTCACGTTTGAACTCTGCGTAATTATAGTTTCGGTTTCGCGGCGAAGACAAAACTCGATAAAGTTGACACGAAACTTCTTTAGAAAATCATCCTCGTTTTTCAACATTTCTTTCGGGAATTGAACCTCCCCCCAAAAAAAAACCTCCATCTAGGACTGCGTTATAAATGATGACGTCCTTCATTAAAATTCTGATGATGACGTCATCATCCGAATGATGGTTTTTTAGGAATAATATGATCATTTAAAACGTACGCATGACCTCACTACAATTTTTATGAACGTCGTCATCAAAATTTTAATGGATGACTTCATCAGAATTTTAATTTTAATAGATGACGTCTTCAAAATTGTAATGGATGACGTGATTTATTAAAAAAAATTTAAAAGGATTAATTAAAAATTACATTTTGTTCATAATTGGACAAATCTTTTGGAAATTTTTCATATTGAGGCATTTTTTAGGTCAATTAATCCAACCTATAATCGGACAGTTTTACGTAAATTTAATCGGGCATCTTTTCGGACAAATAATCGGATATTTTTAGGTCATCCAAAACTCCATCCAAGACTACCCCTTTAAGTCGGGGAAAGACGTAGTTATACGTCAAAAAGTTCGTAAAATAAAACGATCCTAAATGGGAATGGCATTAAAAAACGAAATATAATTTGCACTCAATATCACGTTCTTGGTTCCAAAAAAAAGTCACTAACAATACAAAATACTTTGTTTTTATACTTATTGATATCGAAATGATGTTGATGCGTGTCTTGCAAAACGTTGATTGTGGACTATAAACGCAAGTGAAAGAAGAATTTTAGTTCGTAAAAATGATGGAATGTGTAAATTTAGTTCGTAACTTAGTTCGAGATACTATTCGGGACCAGCACCATAAACGGGGCTAAGAAACACTTCGCTTACTCCTCTCCTACAACTTAGGTGGTTCGCAAATAGTTGCCTGATAGATGCTCCAAAGAGTGGTATTTCTATACTCAACCACCGCGCTGTTTGTTTAGCCCCTTGTTCGGCGTTTAACCGAGTGGATAAATAGTGGCTCCCCCTAAAGCGGCGCCACGCGACCCAACGGCGCTCCCCCCTCGAGTGAGAGCACGTGCGGCGCAATTAGCGTGCGCCTGCCACCCTTGCGTACAAATCGAAACAAATGTCGAGAATAAAGAGGCGCGTGCGTACGTAATGTTTCGTTAAATACAAACGGATGAAAAAAAGTGCACACCACCAACGACAACACGATCATCGATCACGCGAAAGAGGGCGCCACAATCGGGACCGAAAGGGGAAGGTGGATAGTTTTTTTTTTAAATATATTAAACTACCGGTAAACTGACTTACTTTATCCTAAATCCAGTAGAGTATTTTAAACCTAAGCGGTATAGGTATGACAGGAGGGAGAGGGAGTAATCACGGACCGTGGCCAGCTTTAGGGTACGTTCACTACGCCGACTGGTTACCAGTCGGGAACGACCGATCCTGATCTTCTCGTTTCCAGCTGCCGTT
>JAQGAO010006310.1:0-12450 GCA_034697705.1 Ommatoiulus sabulosus | reverse complement strand
TGATCATTAAAAGTCTACAGGCTATTAATTTATTTGATATTTTTTATTATTTAATGCATTTTCAATGCATTTTAATGTAATTTAAATCGGAAGAAATAACTTATTTATTTTCAGACACCAAAAAAAAGACATGCAAAGAGCCTTATTTTTGTCTACAACGAAAAAACAGATTAAGTGTCTTAAATTAAGGCATCCATTTTTTACAGTGTATGACCGCCACTCTGAATCAGTATGGCAGATTTGCACGTTAACTGCAACCCTGTAATTCAATTGCATTACATTAAATATTTACGATATTTTTATAGATAGCAAAGGGAATTGGGAATTTGGGAGGAAATTAAAACAAATCACTATTAAATGTTTCACCAAATGGTGCTTTTTGAAATAAATTTTAAATCAACACGTGCGAATAAATAGCGACTGCTTACTGTTGTTATATAATGTTAACTTTGTCCTTCAAACAAAAGTATACTGCTTATCGACAAGATCTGCACTTTTTAAAGATTTTAAAAAAAAAAATAACGGAGTTCCACGTATGCTTCAACTTAGTTACTTAGTTTGCAAATGATTACGAGAAAAATCCATATTGTCCAGAGTAAATGCTTACATTTTAACATTACAGGTTTTGGGCTTCGTAAATATCAAAGCACAATACATACAGGGTGAAACAGAATAGAGAGCCACCCCATTTTTTTTCTTTCCTGATATACTTGTAGTTACGTAAATCCTGTTTGTGCGTTTAAATTGAAGTCATGTATGCTCAATGATGTTGTTACATTTGACCTACGAAAATTGTTTCACGGAAACGTGTGCTCAAACTTTTTTACCGTAACAAGTAGGACGAAATGTCAAATTAGGAAAAGGAAGAGAATGGTAAGTTTGCATGAAGTAAACCGCTTCTATCTTCATTCGTAATTATCTCATGTTGTTATAATGTTGTTAAAAACAGGGGCAAACTCCTATTGTTAGCTGAGCTGCAGCACACTGATGCACTGCAGTACATGTACCTGTAAGTAGCTCACTGCAGTACACCACTGTGCTGCAGCGCAGCTAGCAATTGGGGTGTTTGCCCATGTTTTTAACAACATTGTAACAACATGAAATAATTACCAATGAAGATAGAAGCGGTTGAATTCATGCAAACATACCATTCTCTTACTTTTCCTAATTTGACATTTTGTCCCACGTGTTACGGTAAAAACGTTTGAGCACACGTTTCCGTGAAACAATTGCCATAGGTCAAATGTAACAGCATCATTGGATAGAGCACACATGACTTCCTATTCAACCGCACAAACAGAATTTACGTAACTATAACAGGAAAGAAAAAAAATATGATGGCTCTCCATTCTGTATATTGTAATTTTGTGCATTTGTGTAATTTCTGCGTGGTGTAGAAAGCATTAAAACTGCCTAAATTGTAATTATTCCTGTTTGATTTTCATTACTATATAGCACAATTATATACAGAGAGAGGCCTGTCTGGCCTCTCGAATATCGACCATGTGGCAACAGCTAGATAAATCTGCTTTCAGAAGATTAAGAGTTAAATACTAGGACTCCAGAAAGCACGTAATGTTCTCGGTTTGTGCGACTCTTTAAATATTAAAATGGATTTTAGTGTAATACTCTAAATACTCGACATCTATTTAACCATCTCAAAGTTACATTACGTTTTAGTATAAAGTATGTATGCAATCTTGCATTGCATTAATGCACGGCAGGAGAGCGAATTTTAGGGACTGTATCGTTTACAGATCACCGACGAATCGCAGCAAACTCTCCTGCCATGAAATGCTGCATGGTTGCATACAGGTACATGCTTCATACCGATGTCAACTGTAACGTTACGATTGATAAATGAATGTCGTAAATGCACACATTACACTAATTTTACATCGCTTTGGAACTTTTTAACTGAACTTTTCATCCTATGCTTAACAGTCAATATTTTTAGAATAGCCCAAACCGAGAACGTGAAGTGCAACATGTCTTTTGGAATCCTCACTTGTCACTTCCTATTCTACTATGAAAGCAGATTTTTACCTAGAAGTTGCCAGACGGACGAAATTCGAAGGCACAAACATGCCTAACCTGCATAGATTATACTGTATACGAGCGTACATGAACATGTACATTACTTGGTTTTACACACCACATGAAACCGTGAAATTTCAGATCACGGTTTCATGTGGCCAATTGTTCATGCGGAATTCTCCCTTTACGATACCAACACCAAATATCAAAGTCCATAGAACAGGATTCCCACGGAGCTGAGTTTGGAAAAGAGGACTGGACATCCCAAAAGATCTCCATCAGATTTTCAAAGATTAAAATTATAAAAATAATGTACAAATGTAGAATTGGAAGTTTTGCACAAAATCTTCAACTATCTATGGACATCGTGGAATAATGAAAGCTAACCACGCCGTGTATACGCACCTAAAATATTTTAAACCAAAATCGACGTGCATACATGATGCAAAGCCGTTAAAAATTCATACACTCATTAAGACGAGATAAAATTCAATTGGCAATTAAAGTGGAGCGCGCGTTGGTTGCGGTGAACATAGTAAATACCACTGAAGGGCACGTACCGTTTTAACGACGATGTTCCCAAAAGCAATTGACGACGAAACGGCCACAGCGAATCAATGTTTCGCATAAAATAGGGATCCAACCTCAATAACGAGTTGAAAATTAAGTCTCGTTGACTTGTTAATTGGTCATTAAAGTACAATCAAAGTAATGCGAATAAGCTAATTCCTGGGCTCCATTTCGCCGCACGCGCGAGTGTTACCGCGAAGAGCAATATAATAAATTCGATCATAATCGCGTTAATGTCGCAATTCATGCAAATGAAATTGAATAAAGCCCATATATATACATTGCAGGGCGATAAGAAGGCCAGACAATGCCTTCGGATTCGTGAGAAAAGCGATGAAATGAGCTTAAATGCGCCATTTTCGGTGAATCTATCGGACCACTTCTAATTGATTATAAGTAACGCTATAATAAGAGCATAGCAGGGAGTTCGCCTTTAGTTTATATACCCAGAGGAGAGTCGGGCAAATCAGTCCTAAAACGCCTCCATGGCGTCGGGGAATTGGATAAAAGCCACTTAAAAGGAGTTCCCGAAATTCCTAGAAATGCGAGGGAGTTTGGGCCTCCACGTACTATACGACCGTACATTCTTAAGTTTGGGAGATCGATTTTAAGTCATGGTTTCATGATTTATGCGTTTGACGTACGGCTGAATTGCACGCAGATACCTGTTGGCCACCGTGCTTTTGCATATCTCCGCTTTAGTCCTAGATTTTTAAACAAAATTATGGATTTTTAAGCTTAGGAACGCTATACCTATACTTCGCACGTTTCACCATTATGTAAATTAAACTTTTACGAGACACGTAGTAGCTAGACTAATGCTTGAATTGAAATATTACGAAGAAATAAAAGAGTCGCAAAAATATGATGTAATACACATTTGATGATTAGGGCGTCTGGAAATGATGGTTCCAAAAATGTTATTTCTACTTCGGTTTACGAATGCTTGCCAATAGTGCTTTTATCCCCTTTTTTTTTTCCCAAAACACGCTGAACCCAATGATAAAAAAGCATTCATTTGAAAATTTTCTGATTCCCGATTTTGAATAGACATCGGATAAAAAAATTACTCGTATCACTTTTTTTTTCCAAAACACGCTGTACCCAATGATAAAAGAGCATTCATTTGAAAATTTTCTGATTACCGATTTTGAATAGACATCGGATAAAAAAATTACTCGTATCTCTCTGATAGCATCAAATTTAAACAAATTTCTAATAAATTGGAAGCAGGTAATCCCTTTCATTGTGAATGTAAATACTGTACATGCAATGCCCAGCTTATAGTCTGGTAAAAATAAAAGTAGAATTGACTAAATGAAGCTTGATGGATTCCATCCGCTTGATAGAAAATTTGGCAAACTGGCATTTTCATTATTTTAATCCGATGACAAAGTTCCCTTGTTCATCGACACAAATAATGTCGAAAACATACGAAAATGCATGAGCAGAAATCATTATCAGCTTATTCGTAAGTTCTCCATTCTAGTTAGTTGAAAGATGTAAAGAAATTATGGCGAGACAATTGTTGACCGAACCAAATTATTTATTAATATCCTCCTATAGTGCTGGAGGATATTGACTGTTTTGATTCGGTGAATAATTGTATGGCCAGTCTTTCTTTAGCGCGTATTCATAGTCAGCCATAACATTGATCGGCTATTAAGCTTCATTTTTGTTGGGAAAATTAATTTAAAGGTAGCTGCTTTGTTTTGACATCAACTGGAATGGATTTTACATGTATGTGGGCAGTCCTTTCAGCATATACAGAATATAACTCATAGGGTTCAAAAAATATTTCATTTTAGTCAACAACGAAATAATTATTTTTTGGAAATCGAAATACTATTTTGTTTTAGCATGAGAATTTCTGTTTTAAAATTTTCCACGCGTGATCCTATTTAGTAAAATTTTTTGTAATGTGAAACTCCAAAAAAATTCCCTTCACTTTCCATATAGAACAACTTAGCGAAATACCTTAATCCTATGCCTAAAACTACAGCATTTTCGAAAACTTCCCTCAAACACCCTCAACACTTCAAACTTCCCGGCCTCAACACCCTCAAAGTTACGACTGAAATAAAATGATGCAGTTAATTCACGTACATGTATATCCGACCAGCGTATTACTTTAACCAAGGCTTGGCACAAACTAGACATACCAGTACATGTGGTTTAAAAATCTGTCAAAAGAAAATTAGTGCAGGTGTGTTGCTTTAAAACACCAAGTGCAAGACTCCATGCGATTATACAAATAAAACAAGAGAAAGAAAGGATCGGCAGATGACAGAAAAGTTAATTAAGTAGCATCGAGCAAAGCAAAAATTGAATAAATAATGAAGCTCCTGGAAATTAGCATAAAAAGAAATTCACGGTTAGTTATTTCGCAATAAAAAAATCTGCTTTTCCCCATACTCCGGTGATATGGCACTGCTTTTTTTTGCGTTCCATCCTCACACGCTCCACTTGAGCAAACGTATCTGATTAACAAGAACTCAAATCTAAATATTAAATTAGAATATCTGGCTTATGCCTAGACGTATCATAGTAACATTAGCTTTTTATTCAATACCATTACTTCTCACTCGCCATGGCTGACTAATTAAACCATCTATATGCAACGCAGCTCGCCACAAAGGAGCGGTAATTAAAATCTCATGAAAATTGCAAAGTAAAAACCTTTTTTTTTCCAGACATCATAATTTATGGAGGTCTTATTTCAAATGCGGAACGCCATCCTGCCTGATTTTGTCGAAGTACATTGCGCAATTTACCAAATCTCAACATACAGCATTTTGGAAAGTTAACGCCAATTTCAAGAACATACAGAACTCGTAAGCTGAATAATTCATGTTGTAGCTGTTACACCTGATTACGTAAAATTTAAACGATTGGATTTAACGTACACTGGAAAACCGTGCATCAAAGTGCTGCTTGCCTACTTTCTTACTGTGCAACAAAATTACATGTATAATCCACATGTACGATGTACATGTATATTGTTTAAGAAATTAAAATTCAACACATCACCAATAGAATACTAAAAGGTCACTTCTTACCTCGCAAGGGGGTGGGGCACTGCGGTAACTAGGCACAATCTTAAACGTAACACTTCCACGGGCTTCCCTCTGGTGAAAAAAAATAAATTAACAAAGAGTATCATAATTTAAACATACATTTTTGAATCTGCAAACTACTCAGTTTATTTTTGAAATTTCTATTCTAGTTGGTGCACAAGTACACTAAGTGCATGTGAATCTACTGAAAGTCTAAAAAAGTTGATTTTAGCAGTTTTCTATAGTAATTATTATTTCTTGAACTCGATATACTTTTTTCCATTTCGTAAATGTGGAATCACTTAAACTCATACATTGTTAACTGATTACACCTATATTTATTGTCTAAAAAAAAAGTTAAAAATGGAATACGTTAGGTTTATTAGCCTCTCGATAGACATGGAGAAAAATAATTCAGGATTGGGATTTTTTTTATATTTATTAATGTGATTTGAATAATAGGCTACTAAAACGTCCAAGTCAAACGGAAGAATCGTTTACTTGGAACGTTTTAGTAGCCTGTGATTCATTTATAACGTACATATTGTTACAAAACATTAAACCCATCCAAAATGTCATTACCTGCAATGGCAACATTTTCTGACTTTACATGCACGTCATAATTTCAAGAATTAGTTATCCAAAATTTACGTTGCCAGGGAACTAACATTGTAGAGAAAATTGAAATTCTCCATTTTTAAAATAAAATAAACAAAATATATAATTCAAAACAGAACATTCCAATTCCTTTGCATTTGACTTTAGATTCTTTCCTTCCATAATAAAAAAATGGAAGATTTGTATGTTACTTCTACAAACAAAGCATTGTCACAAATTTTTAACATTGCCTGCAGGAATTGAACCATAGACCATGAAGAAGAGCTTAATTTGGCCAATAACGTTGCCATGGGCACTGTACAAGTTTATACTGAGATGGTCTACAGCTGAACAATCTTGTCAATATTTATTAAAATATTTAAAAATATTAGCTACCAGCATCCTTTGTAAGCTTTCCACTGATTGATGAGCAACGCTGACATTATTAATCTCTCGGATCTCGTCGCCGACGTGAAGTGTGGCTGTTTTTCAACAAACGGCAATATGGAAAATACAGAAAAGAAAAGAAAAACAAGTTGAAAATGAAATCGGCAAAACGATAATAATTTAACATGATACTGACAATAACAATCATCTTAGTAGAAGTAAGCCATGTTCAATTTTCTGTTGGTAATCAAATTTGCACCGGCAAAAAATAATCCCAGTTTCCCCTCGGGATATAAAACATAAGTCAGCAGATTATCTTTAAGACAATAAATGCAAATAATTGCAATGAAGAACGTCACAGCAACAAATGAGGTTTTTATCTCGGGCTTAAATTTCGTTCAACATTATGCCGCAACACACGAGCGTATTTTACATGGCCAACTCATGAGACAAAAATTCGGGTGTAAATGGAAATTAATGCGTTGTACAATCTGGATGTTTTTAAATACGCATTCCATCAAAGTAACATTAAACATTCCCAATATTTAACAACTAAAAAGGCTGAAAAAATTTACCTTTAAAACAAAAGTTGATTTAAAGGGTGCCAAAAGATGGGGCCTATGTTTGGTCAATAAAAAATGTTTCCAAATAACAATTATTTACGGTATTTTTTTAATTTAGCTTTCGAATATGTAATAACAAATACATGTAGGTGGTTCCATTGAAGAACTTGTGATTCCTTCACAATTCACAAACAATGCTTGTTTCATAAATTTTTTTTCTCGTAATAATCTTATTTTCCGAGATGTTTGAGTAAATACAAGCAACATTTCCAACAATTTACATTCGAAATTTTACCGTATCTATACACTGTAAATATATGTATATATATAAAGAAGAGCTGTATGTTTGCGGCTGGCTGGAATACATGGCTGGTTCCGGGGCCACAGAAGCGCTTAGTTCTTGAATCTCACGTAACTGCGTTTGAATGGAAAGTGTTTTGTTCCAGGGCCGCGGTTGTACGGAGCACCGTAGCAGAACATTACTTTTTTTTGGTTTTGTACGTGATGACGGAAAACGCGTACAAAACGAAAATTAAGAAAATCTTCCGCTTCGGGGCTCCCTATGTTTTTGAGTGTTTTTTTTTGTTTTTTGCTGTTTGCTTCGTGGCCGCACTTTTATTCGTACCGGGTTATAGATTCGTTCTATCGGAAGTACAGCCCGGGCTTCGCCAGGCCTATCAGCTAGTCAAACATAAAATAACGCTTAATGTGAATTTTAATTAATTTCTATCGCAGAATTTTATGAGTTGTTTGGCGTTAAGTTGGACGCCACCCTTCGAAGTAAATGTAAAGATAAATCCGAAAACCGAAAAGAATTCATTAAATTTTGATATCGCTCCAAACGAGATATGAAAGAGGAAATTGGGAGGAAAACGCAATTCAATATCACGCTTTTTAATAAATTTGGAAATACCAAACGGGGGGAAAAAATAAGCTTTCAACTTTTTTTTTTTGCATCAACTATAGATTTTGAATATCTGCGTGTATGGATGGTTGGGGGTTCGACTTATGTCTATATATAGTACTAAAAATTCCAAATAAGTGCATATATAAAAGTAAAGATGATGTAGGCTGCTGAGATAGAAGCTTAAAATGTACGACGTATCATCTGGACATTTTTTCGGGAAAGCTTTCAGCATAAAATCGATCAAATTTCGGTTATGTTGCCACTTAACTCGAGCTAAGTTTCCTGCCCAACAAGCTAGTATATTCCTCGAAATGAAGTACAGACGCGCATTGCCGCATTACTTTTTAATAATAATCGCACTAGGATATCAATTTTGTTCTTCCAATTTGAAAGTGCATGTACACGGTCTTCGGCGCTGGGGTTAAAAATGATTGTTTTCTAATGCACGCGTATGCAGATTAAGACTCTTTGAGTCTGCGGATTGAAAGCATCGAGACAAGTATTTATTAAATAAAAAAGATAATTAAATTTCCGTCGATGGCGATGCGCGCTGGCATAGCTTTTTAAGAATACCCTGGAGAAATTTAAAAGGGCCATTCACGATTCCTACAAATGGCTGTGCTAGGAGCATATTTTAGCAACGTGCATCTAATTAACACGGGACTAGATATAATTAGGCTTAATGCCGAGATAAAGTGAAAGTGGAAATAAATTCGGCATTAAAGTGATTTCGGACGGGATCGTCTTCACATCACAGTCCGTTTCAGCAGCCATTTGTCAAGATTATAAACGGAAAAGATTATTTTGCAGCAATTTGTTAAGAGTTCACGCCTAAGACCATAATTAAACGAGTTTCTGCGACCGAGTAAAATAGGAGTGATTAATGACACGATATCTTTTTGGGATTCATGTTATCTCAAAAACTTAAAAAAAACTTCCACAAACACGCGAAAAATCAATCACAGGATTGAGTTGCGTCATGCAAATTTCAAAAGCATGTCGATCGAACGCAACCCGCGCATATGGTTTTGCATTGAAACATTTTGGAAATATTCGCAGAGCTTTCAAAACGCATGTTTTCGGTTTTTCAACGTTTTTTTTTTTTTGCAAATAATAAAAATGCGTATAGGCATAAAATATGGCAGAGATTCAACGATTATAGTTCATACATGTATATAGTGGCCATACAAAACTTTGATCCACAAAAGGGTGGATGTTGTGTAGGCTACCGGAAATAAAATTGCGGTTATGCACCTATTAGGGGTGCCCAGAAGTTTTACGAATCGTTCTTTGGCAATTGTGAAGTCACGTGTGCAAGCTTCAAGCCTGCCAAAAGTGACATTTGTAAAATTTCTGTCTGAATCCTATTAAGTTTTGAAACGTTCATAAACGCATCTAAGAAATGCTAGAAGATAAATACAAAACGCTAATTTTAGTTTACCAAGTTTCTCGAAATGTCAAAACAAAAACAAAATTTCTAAGAAAACGGTTATTGATACGATATCTGCATCCACAATAAGACGGGAATTTTCAACATTTTGGACCAATATAGGGCGCAAACTACCAAAGCTAGCCAGTGGTTGTTAAATATACTTTTTTATCTTTTGAAAATTTCAACGAAATTTATGCAGTTACGTATGATCCTGCATCACGTGATCTTTTCATTGAATCTGCATAAGGTTCATTTTAAATTTTGATTCTTGCTCCTTTAACAGGGCTATGGTACACCCTTAAATATAGCGAACATCTACAGCATATGTGCAATGCGTGGTCTGTGCAATCGATCAATAAAAAGGTATTCAAAGTTTTTCTAATAGAAAAAACAGTGAAAAGAAAACGAAGTGAGCATTGAAAATAAGCCACTTTAAAAAATACAATTTTCAGAACTGCGACTAAAGGTAAATCCGCATCATAGCAAACTTGAGGGCAGCTCTTATAATATTTAGTAAGTCTGTTCAAATGTTTTTAAACTTTTGCAAAATTTGCTGAAAAAACCCCAACATACAGTAACAGATCCGTCATGATAAGTAGAGGGAATATGGAGATTCATTGCAAGCAAGTTGCCAGAGCATTGAACACATACAGTATGAATGATCTTTCACTGCTCTATTTTTGAATTTCATCCCTCTCAATGAATATACAAATTATTTACAGGATAGAATACTTGTTCCAACAAATATCCGCGTAGGCGAGTTTTACGCTCGCGTTCAGGATTTCAATCAAAATCGTGTAGGGGGAAATTTCAAAGGCAACGAAAAAATGAAGTAAAAAATAGTCAATATTACCTTGGCGATGGACGAGACCACCATAAATAATTCGAGCGACGATACAGCGCCCTTCTTCATTCATTTTCAGAGTGATGCCCTACAAGTTAATGAAAAATCCAAGAACGAAATGAGCACATTGCCTGCACATAAAAAAGTAAATGAAAACACAAAAAGTAAAAGAAAAAACATGAAAATAATTAGATTTTAGATTAAAAGACAAAAAAAGCGAGAGCAATATGCATATACCGAATGTATACCATAGAGCTTAACCACACTAAATACGTTAGTGTAGTGTGGACAGATAAGCACCCGTTATTCATTTTTTTCAAAGTTTCTGACCAAAAACAATATTGGAAGTCTGGTGCACATGGAATACTTTTTCCATTTCACAAGAAATAAAAAGGAATAAAATTCCATCACAAATGAAATTTTTTGGGTGGTTTTATTAATTATTTAATTATTAATTCTAGTTATATGAAATGAAAGCCTCAGACGTTGAAGTTCTCACATTTTCCTTTAAAAACCGTAACATATTTAGAGACAGTTTACAAAAGATGTAAAATAAAAAAAAAGCTTTATGCGTTATTGCATATGGTTGATAATCTGTAAAAAAAATTGAACGGAAGCTATTTCTGAAACCCTAGGATGAAAGCAACATCAATTTTTTACCCTAAGCCAGTTCGTGCAATAAAAAAGACATGAAAAGCAGAAAAGTAATTTTTATTTTGCAGTTAAAGCCTTTTTTCGCCATAAATACAGGAAGAAGGGAACATAAAGGTAAGAAGTATCGAATTTCTGTATACATTTTCTCACGTACTCAATTTTCGAGGCAATAAATTAAAGTCATAAATTATGATGCATTGCACAGACTATAGCTTTATATGTAAGCAACCTAAATTCCATTTTTGTAAGGAAATATATATAAATTATATGCACGAAAGCTGACTCTTGGGAAATGTTAGAAAGTCAGTTTGGATTCAATATGGACTCCACAAAAACCAGCGCAAAGCAGTCGGCATACATAATGGAACACACGCTTTACTCAACTTTTCAAAAAAAACTCCGAGCAAATGAAGAAGTATATTTATACACGCAACTTGGAAAACGGAAGTTATCAAACATCGAGCATTTTCTTAAATTTATTGAAATCAATCGGAGAGCTGGTACGTCAAACCAAATGCCCTTCGCTGTTAGCTAAAACTAATGAAAAATTCTGTATAACTGTTTAAACTTTTCCTCGATGTGTTCATTCAATCATCTCAGAAATGTGAAGATATGACTATAAATGACGTATTTGACAGGTATGGTTTCTTTATTATCATGCAGTGCATTTCAAGTTACGTACTGTATTTAACAAAGTTTGCGGTTTTGACATTTTGTAGTTTTTGTCGAGGCCAAATATGTTTTTACATTTGAGTGTTCAGCATCTACTGCAAAAAAGGGAACGAAACTACGAAAAAAGAACTGCAAATTGCTCAGCATAACTTAAGTAGTAGGCAATAAAAAAAATGCGAACGATAAAGCGGGAGTAGTTTCGAGTATTGTTGGCAAAATAAATTGAATTGTAAGCTGCTTTTCAAAAAAAAAAATTCTTAATATTCAAAAAAAAAGTTCTTGGCACGGCATAAAGAAGTAAATTCCACGAAACAGGAAACAGGGTTTAAATCAAACTGATCAAAGGTCTTAATTCCAAATCACGATGTGTTTTATAGAGATAATTTTCATTAAATTATAGAAATACAATGAAAACGCTGAGCTGAGGGTATATTAAAAAGACATACTGTAGTCCATGCAACACACGAGCTAAAATTTTTTAAAATATTCCAAGCAAATACTTTATTACTGCCTATTACTCTTGACTCATTGAATGGATAAATCATTGAATTGTAGAAAGGAAATCCAAATGCTAAGGTGAAAATATAATGTATTAAAAAATGGCGACTGCCTGCACAGTACACGAGCTCAGATTTCTTAAAAAATATTTACAGCAAAACCTCGATTTTATGACCTAATTGGGACCAGAGGTGTTTCATAAAATCGAAAAGTTCAGATAATCGAGGTTGAAA
>JAQGAO010006309.1:0-12455 GCA_034697705.1 Ommatoiulus sabulosus | reverse complement strand
CATTTATGAACTGCATATTACAAGTTGATCGATTTAGAAGACTAAGCATTGAGGAGGTGCAGTGAAATGATGAAATGTTATAAGTGCGGGACATTTAATACTTAGATTTATAATTTGGCTTAAAAACACGTCTGGCATAATCTGTACACATTAGCGTTCGTTCATAAATGTTTTGGTGCACGCTGATTGCAGTTTAGTATTGCAGGAAGTTCAGCGCTGGTAATATTATACCTATAATATAACAGGCAGTGTTAATTTCTGGTTGCATCATCTTCACCGTTGAAACGAAACAAGGTTAAGGTTTGCTCGAATTGAATTCAATTTTTCATCAATTCGTTACATAATTTCGTTTCGTGGTGCAACGATTCTAAGTTATGACATTGGCAGATAAGATACCTTACGCATATTATTGAATTGCAGATATAGTGGGGAATTTGAGCCATCAGCCATGTCACATTGGATATGGCGTCACTGCATGTCATGCCCATGCCTGCGATGATCATGGGTGACGCTCGAGCACATTTGCTAGTCCATTTGACAGGTTTTTCGTTCATGGTCAATTACGTTCAGAGGAAATTGGGGCATTCATTAATGACAACCTTGACGGCCTTGCTATTTGCAATAATATGAAATGATCCGTCTGTTCTTGGCAGTATGGTCTTCCATGTCCTAGTCAACTGCATGTAACAATTTGTACAACATACCTGTATATAACCATATTTCTAAAAGATTTTAGCCGTAGAAAAACATTAGACAAGTTAGATTTTGGGACCTTATTCATTGAATTGCAAGAGACTCGAGGCAAGAACAGTTTTCTTTATTGCCTAGCACAGTACAGTTTTCGGACATGGTCTAATACTAATTTTATCTTTGGGTGGTTGGACTTATCTTGGCAGTTTGCGCGGATGAACATTTGCTATTAACTAGATTGACTCCTCTTTTAAGCTTTGTACTTTACCTACAGCTTCCTATTCGCTTTATCAAAGTTGAGCAATGCTAAGCTAGACTAATATAGTAACTGGACGTGCTCCAAATATATCGCGAGCTATACAACGACGATGACGTCCAACTTTATTCATGACGCAAACCTAATAAAACACCATTGTCAATCACAAAGAATTTGCGTTTTCCGGAAAACTCTGGTGACCTTGCAAGCGACGTCATAACATATGGCCACCAAGGAACTTTTTAATATTTGTTTTCTTGTATACAACAGCTGGAGGAACCTAAAAATGAGAAACTTTCCACTCACGATCGACTTCTGGCAATGTAAAAAAAAGTTTGATTTTGTGGTTTGGAAAGAAGTGCAGTAGTTGAGGGTACATTACATGTACATTTACTGAAATTATAAGTTGAGACATCGTCTGCCACTGTTTATTTTTCTATGTTGACCTTGTCTTTCAATGAAAAACCTTTTTTCCCCGCTTATCATAATTTCCTCGATTTGACCATACCATACCATACTAATACATAGGCAACTGTTTAGTTTAGTTTACTTATTACCAATAAACAAAATGAGAATAACTGTTCCAGTTTTTTTGTTTTTATAATTTATTTTCTAATATTTAATAAACAATGCACCAGATCTCTCTAATATTGCAGATTACGGTGTTTTTTATTTGTTGGTATGTTTCTGAGTAGCACCTTCATAGACCTTGTATGTACTGTATGGCTGCTTACAAAGGGAAATCTTTATCTAACCCCTGATAAACTCATTCACATATCAAACTTGAGCATTGCACTTAAGCATTTTTGAAAACATTCTGCAGAGAATATTAAATTTTTCCGTTAAAATTTAAATAAAAAATTAGTAGACATGAAAAAAAAATCCAAAATGGAAATATTGTTGACGTACATGTAAAACGTGCCCCTCTGGATTGTTTCCATGTTTTCGGAAGCATTTGTGAGCAAAATTTAAATCCATGTATACTGTACACGTACACGTAAATGAATTAACGATTTGTACACGTTCGAACACGAAATGGAAAAACAAAAACAGTAGTGGAATTTGTTTGTTCAGTTTTCTGTGTTTTTGTTTTCTACAGACGGTTGAAAACAAAAAGTTCTGAAAAAAATTAAGAAAGGGTTATTCCAATGTCATTTTCGTTGTCTTTGTTATTATCTCAAGTGTTTGTACAAACTCGAGTGTTCTTACTGTAATGTAACTACAGTGCATTGGGCATTTCTTTCGAATTTTCACATGTGCGATGTAAAGTATAATAATGAATATCTGAGAACACCTTATAAATTGCCTGGTTGGAAGCATATTTTATGCCTTCAAAACTTCCGGCAATATGTTCTCCCCGAGCGCGCCCCCCATTGGCTCAGCTCTCAAAACGAGATCACGTGACCTTGGGTGCCGCTCTCGCAAGCGGAAGAGGCCGTTTTACATAATGTGGCAATTCGTACAGTTATATTACTCGATGTCCTTGACTGCCGTACCCTGAATTTTGAAAAGTTGGCCATCTGCAAACCTTTTCCGCCATTACTGCTTATATACGTACTGGCCAACCAAATAACCTACCAAAAATAGGGGTCTGGCGCCTGGGTGCACATTCTTGCTCCCTGCAAGAAAATGCACCGAAATGACCTCTTCGCGATGCAAATGCGTGGTAGTGCCAACTTGCCGAGCGGATGCGAATCGCACTGAACCAGTATTTGAGCACTTGGGCCAATAGTCCCTCTTTCAAAAATATCAGGACGTCTAAGGCGCAATAGGGCTGTGACTTTTCGTTGCGACGCAGTGTTTACATTGATCATGTTGTTTGTTTCGATAAAATTGCGCATGTAGGCAGCTTGCTGTTCAATAACATGGAAACTTCCAGGAGCTTGTTGTTTGAATTTATCTTAAAATTACACGCACTTTTCGCGAATGGTTATTTTCTAGAAACTTGGAGAACATTTTTATTCTGAAGTGAGAACGTATACGGCATAAATATTTTTGCGTAGGTTCTTTCGGTTATATAAAAACAACATGAATTGCCCATAAATTTCGCAGAAGTCTAAAGCCGGTCATACACGAGGAAATGTAATGTATATCTGGAAATACGCGCCATGTTCAAAAAGTTTTTTAGAATGTGAATTACGAGAAATGAAATGTTTTGATTTTTCAATTATAAAAGCATGAATGAAGTCTAAGTACTTTCAGTTTGAAATTTTCCTTTTTGAAAAGCCATGGTAGTAAAATGCTCGGAAATATGCGCTTGACTTTTCGGACACACCTAAAATTGTCAAGTTTCCAGATATAACTTTCCCCGTGTGTGACCGCCTAATGCAACTATTCCAATTTTTCCAACATATTCTTTAACGTCCTTAACGTCTATAAAATTGGTTCCAGTTTTCTTTGAATTAAAATTGGTTCCAGTTTTCTTTGAATTAAAATTGGTTCTATCAATGTTTGCCTCGTAGCAAGTTGTATACATGTGATCAATTTTTGTGCCACCCCGACTTAGTGCATGTATGATGTTGCCAGAGGAGGCGGTGTTTGTGTTTTGAAGCAATGTTAGATTTAGAAATTTGGCTCACGCAAGTTGCCGAGTCTTTCTTTAACTTCTTTTTGTTTCTCCTTTCAGAATCATGGCTTCGTGGTTGCCATCAAAAGCATCACGAAGAAAAATCTATCCAAGTCGCAGAATCTTCTGGGGAAAGAGATTAAAATCTTGAAGGTAAGCAAGCGCATTTTTCTGCTAAAACACCTTGTAAGTAACTGTGATGTTACAAGCTTACTGAATGCTGCTGTTACAACCTTAGTTCTCAATTGTGCGTTTAAAATGGCTTTTGTCCCCAAAGCTTAGTCTTTATCTGTATTAAATTTAGCATTTGCAAACAGTGTCATTCACAAATGTATCGTGTAGTGCCAGTTTTGAATTCACAACTCCATTTGTCCTAGAATAACTACCACAAAAAGGATGTCCTGGGTTGCTAAGTAACCCAAAGCCCTTACATCTGTCGTTTCGAAAAAAGGATAGATTTACTGTAGGTCTCAGAAAGCGTGTACTTCAAATATTTTCCATGGGCTATTCAGAGATTTGAAATCTGTTCGAGCTGTTAAAAAGATTAAGCTACATGGAAATGTTTCTTTCATTTGCAAAATGATTGCAATCGTTGAACTTGATCATAAAATGATGCTCAAGCATTTCCTTTACGAATAGCACTTTTGACAGCAGTGAAGTTACTCCTTCAAAATGAATTGGTTTAGAAACAACGATAACCTTGAGGGAATTTTTTAAATCTATCTTGTACTCGAGACGTTACGACTGCCAAAGTGTCATTCTGTCTGAGTTCCATGCTGTAAAATTAAGTACGTTTTTCAATTTCCAAGAATTTTTTTTCTCGCAAAGCAAGTAACCATTATGAGAAAACTCAGGAGAAATTTTGAGAAACTATGAAAAGAATAGAGGAATGTAAAATGTTTTTTATGGGATTCACGCTGGAAATTTCAAATGATGCTGTAATTCAAACAAGTAACCGGATACAAGTTGCGCCTTAAAAGGATAGGAACTGTAATCTTTCCCCAAGGATGTCTTTGGTGCCCTTATGACCTTGCAAACTGCTCACCTTTAGGTGTCTTTAAATAAACTTAAGACACGCGGCAATGTATATCCCGAAATAATTTTTTCGAAATTGTGGGAAATGTATTTAAAACAATTTCCTGTTCCCAGCACATATGGAGCAATAAATTTCCGAAAATATATTATCCTCCATTTTGAAAAAAAACAACTGTGCACCAGTGTACAACTTCCAACGTGTGTCTCTACTGATTCCTGATTGGCTAGGCAATAAAATAAATTGCTCGGTATATGACCATTTCCTATCCTGGAAGTAAAACTAAATTTCCCAGCGAGATGATTTTTGGATTGTATGAAAGTACACATTGCGTTGAAAGCTGAAGTTTCTGTAAACGCCATTTGGCTGACCCTGGACAAGGGCACCCTTGGCATTGAAAGTTGCGCTTTGGCATATTTATTTTGGACGGGGGTGGTACTCGTTGCTCCAGTTTGCACGAGTTCGATTTCAAGGCTGCCTCAGCGAGGGATATATTTTCCTTCAGGTGCTTTAAAAACTGATACCAGCTCCCCACGTGCTGCGCAAATCTTTTGGCTCTTTTTCTGCTGCGTGGTACTCTTGTTGGAAGTGGTGCCAGTGAGATCATTCTCAAGTTCTTTTAATCAACATTTTAAGCGCGCACTGCAACACATTGGCTAAACAAACGAGTTTCTTTTTGTTAATAGACCACCCCGGGAGTCCTCTGCAGGGATAGGGTGAATTTGCATATTGTTAATGGTTTAAAAGTTGCATCTGTTACGACCCGGATCCACGCCCACATTGGAACGTGATGTGGCATTGGAAGGTTGATTTAGGTGTTGGGACATGTATGCTTTAAGCGCAATTTCTATGATGAAAAAGTGCATTTGCATACAGATGGGTAGCTTCATTTTATTGACGAGTAAAATTTTGGAAATCTAGGTGTCTGGAATTGAATTTTACTGAAAATGATCACACGTTTCGCGAAGAAATTGACAATTGAACAGTTTACGGTAAAACCTGGAAAAGTGACCACCTGTTTATGTTGACCACTTTTTAGTGTTTTTTGTTTTTTCTAGTGTATATTTCCTTCATAAAAATTATCTGTATAGTGACCAGTTTGTTGTCTTTTTTTGAAATTTTTACATTGCCAATGTACCTTATAAAGTGACCAGATAACAGATGAGTCACCTTACTTCCTGCTTAAACCCCAGACTGGCAGTGGTTCTCAAATAATTCAGCCAATCATGTCATTTAGATCGAAAAAATCACTGAAAACATGATCATAAGAAGCAAAAAGCATTTAAAACGAGGAAAACTTGATAATTTTTTCTTTAAAAACCAAATATGTAATAAGGCAATAAATATAGTGTATGTAATGCACACGGACATGCTGATTCTGTACTTTTTTGGTTTTGTGAGTTTTTACTCATGTATTGCAGGCTACATGTACCAGTACAGTGTACATGTTCATTTTAATTTAATTCAGGCATTCTTTGTATAGTATAACCACCCGTGTACAGTGACCAACATTGCATATTTTTTTGGTGGTCACTCTTAACAGGTTTTACTGAATTTTAAAATGTTCAGCTCATAAACGAGCGTACAGATGGCGCCACTGAGGGTTCCTTAATTTTCGTACTTTCACCAGTTTATATAATCAGACGGAGATCGATAAGCCTATTTCTTCGGCCAAATTTAAAGACAAAAAATACGTTAAAAGGTATTACGCCCTTAGGGGGGTTTTTATCCCCAAAAAAAAACAGCAAAGGTTTTGCGGGGAGGGCGGTGTTGGTTAGCTGGTTAGGAATTAGCGCCAGCACGCGCCATCTATTCATAATTTATGCAAAGTGAAATAATTTGAGATCGAAAAACTATAGCGTCGTTAAAACAGGATACGAGAATTAAAGAGGGGGAAAAACCGGATGGAATGCAAATCGGAGGAGTAACGATTTAAACGAACACAGGGGGCGCTCTAAGCATGTCATCCAAAACAAGGAGCGTGAGGTGTTTAGTGCGGCCCAAAACTGAAGTGGAACGTTATAAAAACGTGTATATCTGCTGAAAAACGTGTAAATATATGGTGTGAGAACGTGTCAAGTTTTGTGTGAATCAACAAACATTTCGTGCGCCAAATGTGTACATGTTCTAAACATGTTTACGTCTGACAATTCGTGTAATGGTATTTTAAAACCTGGAAAAGTCAGGGAAGTTGAAAATGAAATTTCTGGGGGAACCCTGTTTTAACTTGTTTAATTCCTGAAGTTGAACTGCATATAGGAAAGTCAGGAATTGAACTTGTTAAAACAGGGCTTCCCCTAGAAATTTCATTTTCAACTTCCTTGACTTTTGCAGGTTTTAAAATTCACAAAATTCACGAAATTCACGTATGCCGTTGTTATTCACAATTTTGCAAAATCGACACATTCAGGGCAATATTAAATATTTTACAAAATTTAATGATGAACAAATGTAATTTTTTTAAAAAAAAATTAACAAAGAACAAATTTGAAAAGTTTAAAAATTTGCATTCGGAAAATGTATTTTTTTTTTTGTTGAAAATTTGTACTCTGTAAAGGATAACAATTGTCGGAAAATGTACATTTTTTTTGAAAATTTGTACTCTAAAAAAGTTAACAATTTTCTGAAAATCTAAATTTTTTTGAAAATTTGTACTCCGAAAATGTTAACAATTTTGCAAATCTTGTCATCGAAAACCGGCGAAAATTTCAAATTTGTACTCGGAGACTGTTGAACATTGTTGCAAATTTGTCTTCGGAAATTGGTGCAAATTAGCACTGGGAAAATGTTAGAAATTTGCGTAAATGGGCCCTGAGCTAAACCACGTGTAAACACTAATTTTGTATTAACATTAATACGTGGAAATTCCATGACATTTTCAAAATATAAGTCATTCTTCCCTGACATTTTTAGACATTTTCAAGTTCCCTGGCTTTCCAGGTTTTCCAGATCTCGGGGAAAAACCCCGTAAAACATGCTGATTTCGTAATATTAGGAATTGGAAAACATTCCTAATCCCGCAATTTTAAAATTTCGCAAAATCACGCGTGTTTAAAACATGATTAGAACGTAAAAACACATCGGATGTGTTAATAACATAAACGTGTTTTTAACATAACCCCGCTACAAGCTAGCCCGCGTTGCATGCCGGACCACCCAAAGCGCCATCTATGGCTGCAGTGTCCAATTTTTCCGATTCTCTGAATTAATGAGCGTCTATTTCTAATGCAATTTCGTAAATATTTACGAGCTAGCGTCTGCGTCGATGTTAATTATCAATCGAGCAATTAAGTCCTAATTAAGGAGGGGGATCTGTTTCCAATCAACGATCGAGAACGCTTATTAGTCGCGATGGCCGACTGAGGGGGGCGCTGATGACAACTCGCATAAATCAATTCAAAACCAATTATTTTTCAAAGCGAGCTAGTGCATGGGACGTTCTTAAAATTGTCATTCATTTACAACAATTCATAATTAATTTTAGTCTGAAAACAGATGACGTTGTTGTCCATGCAGCGAAAATTCTATATTAAAAAGTAGCCATCTTGTTTCTTGGATTTTCGGACATAAAACCAAATTTTCGCTTGAAACGGACACTAAAGGCCGCCATCTTGAATTTTCATGAACAAATGAAACGAAATTTTCGCTTGAAATTAACACTAAAGGCCTCTATCTTGAATTTTCAGAAATCACTGCAAATTTTCGCTTGAAATTGACACCTAAAGCCGCCATCTTCAACTTTCTTGAAGAAATTTCATGAAGGAATTTCATGATTTCATGATTAAACTTTCATGAAGGAAAATAAGACGAATTTTTGGCTTAAATTTGTAAAAATTAAGCGAAATTTTCACTTGAAATGAACACTAGAGGTCGCCATCTTGAATTTTCAGAAATCAAAGAGAATTTTTCACTAGAAATGGACACTTAAAGCCGCCATCTTAAACTTTCTTGAAGAAATGCAAGGAACGTTTCGCTTGAATTTTTAAAAATAATGCGGAATTTTCACTTGAAATGGACACTAAAGGCCGCCATCTTAAACTTTCATGAAGGGAAAATAAGACCAAATTTCACTTGAAATAAAAACAAACTCGCCGTCTGGAATTTTCAGAAATCAAATCGAAACTTTCAGTTGAAAGGTTCATCTGAAACTTTCTTGAAGAAATACGAGGAAAGTTTCGCTTGAATTTCTAAAAAGTACGTGAAATTTTCGCTTGAAATGGACACTAGAGGTCGCCATCTTAAACTTTCATGAAGGGAAAAAAATACGAAATTTCACTTCAAATTAAAACAAAACCGGCCATCTTGAATTTTCAGAAATCAAACCGATACTTTCACTTGAAATGGACACTAAAGGCCGCCATCTTAAACTTTCATGAAGGAAAATAAGGCGAAATTTTAGCTTGAATTTGTAAAAATGATGCGAAATTTTTACTTGAAATGGACACTAGAGGTCGCCATCTTAAACTATCACGAAGAAATAAGACGAAATTTTGGCTTGAATTTGTAATAATTAAGCCAAATTTTCACTTGAAATGGACACTTAATGCCGCCATCTTGAATTTTTCGTACGTATACAATTACGTGGCCAGCAGACGTAATTGGGGCCGGTCATAAATTCCGCCTTAATTCTCATCTTTACGAACGTTTGACCCTTTCGACCCCAGCTCGCCCGAGGGGGTCATTGCGTTGGTTCCCCCTAATTCCTAATTTCTAATTCAAGTTGGGCGCACACGCCCGTTGAGTGACGCGTCATGCAAAAATATGCGGGAACGCTTTCATAAATTTAGCGGCGCAGCGCCGCCTATCGAGCGCGATTCCCCCCAGGGGCAGCACCAGCCAACCCAAATACTTTAGATTTTCAAGTCTGATCTTTTCTCATCTCGCATTCCTCGGACGAATAAGTCGAGGTCCTAGCCCCCCTCCCCCCTCACCCCAAAAAGAGGAGAATTCAGGATCATTGTAAGGGGGAGATAGACTACCTCGACAGTAATTAATGAAAGGGCCTCGTCGTGGAAAATTCAATTAGCGCCCTCTTTCAATTCGCGGCGCATTTCAAAATAGATTTCGAATTGCATTTTTGCATTTCAATCTAAAATTTGTAAATAATGAAAGGTCCTAGCTCCCCGTTGAAAATTCAGTTAGCGCCCTAAGTTATAACGTGTTTTGACAAAGTATTTTTGGGGCCCTGAAGCCTGAACTGCTATGGGGGCCCCATCTCAGATTTTGATTAAAATTGCTATTCTGGATTATCTCACCAGACAAAGAATACAAAACGTGAACATTTTTGCAAAACTGACCAATGAAAAATTTTTAATATTTTGTAAAGTTAATCTTTGAAAATGGGGAAAATTTTGCAAAATTACTCATATTTAAAGTGGTGAATTTTTTTTTGCAAATTTCATCATTGAAAACGTAAAAATGAATGTGGAATATTTCTTAAAATTAATCGTCGAAAACGTGGAAAATTTTTAAAAAATATTGGCCGCGTAGAAAATATGGAAAATTTTGCAGACAATTTCCGGAATCAAATGTAAAGTTGGAACATTTTTCAAAATTCATCATTGAAAACGTGTAAATGAATGTGGAAATTTTAAAAACTCGTCATTGAAAACGTGGAATATTTTTGTAAGATTAATCGTCGAAAACGTGGAATATTTTGTAAAATTAATCGTCGAAAACGTGGAAAATTTTCCAAAAAATATAGGCCATAGAAAATGTGGAATTTTGCACGAAATTTCCGGCAACAATGAAAAGTTGGAACATTTTGCCAAATTCATCATTGAATGCCATATCGACCCCCCTACCATATGGCATTTAGTTGCTGACTGTAGGGTACTGAGTTGAATTGAATTGAATTGAAAACGTAAAAATGAATGTGGAAATTTTTAAAAAGTCGTCTTTAAGAACGTGGAATATTTTGTAAAATTAATCGTCGAAAACGTGGAAAATCATTTTGCCAAATTCATCATTGAAAACGTAAAAATGAATGTGGAAATTTTTAAAAATTCGTCTTTAAGAACTTGGAATATTTTGTAAAATTAATCGTCGAAAACGTGGAAAATTTGCAAAAAAACATTGGCCACAGAAAATATGGAAAGTTTTGCAGACAATTTCCGGAATCAATAAAAAGTTGGAAAATTTTTCCAAATTCATCATTGCAAACGTGAAAATGAATGTGAAAGATTTTGCAAAATTAGTCATTGAAAAAATGAAAAATATTGAAAAATTGACAAAAAAATGTGGAAAAAAAAATAGTGCACTAACCCACAACTCTTTAAAATGCTTACAAATATTCTACTTAATTTGTATTATATTCTAAGATTTTAGAAATTAATCGTTCCGGTTAACTCGAAAGCTCCGAAATCCGACTCATTTTGGGCTAATTTCCCGTTCCCCGAAACGAAAACGAGTTCTTAAAACAGAGGGCACGGGCAATTTTAGTTCGTAACTCGGAGACCGAGGCTCGATTATAAACTCGAGATTCGTGAAAAAGTTGTTGCGAATTCATCTGTTTTTCGTGTAAATAATCGCTTGAAATTAAGCAGAAAACGACACTTCAACGATTGATATTTCGAGATTAAAAGACATCAAAGCCAAATTGCGACCAAAACTGCGCCGCTTTTTCGTTTCATCTCATCACAATAAATCACCAAAATATACACAATTCGAGTGCACGAAATGCACTCGGCGAAATATAAAAGAACGCATTGACGAAATACACGGATGTATTTTAAGGACACACCGAAATGACGTCATCGAGTTTTCCAGGATTTTTTTATATGCTACTCGTACTTTATACGTATGACGTCACACTAAGTCGTCCTAAAAATCGCTATCATCGAGTGTTTTGTTTGGTTTTCGGAACGGGACGTGTTGAGAACATGTTCAAATTTGAACATGTTTTGCGTTATAACGAATGCAGTAATTATACTTGTCAATTAAGACAAAGAAAAAAAGTACCGAAAGAATTTGTTCATACATGTGTATTACATGTACATGTATCAACAAATCACGTGGGGTCACGATTTTTTGACCTTGAATTTTACATGATTTTGAAATATTTTGAAAGCGAAACAAAACTTCGGAATAACGTTATACTTTTAGAACGCATCTAAAATGTATCAATTAACGGACAAAATTTTGTATTTTCAAACTTCATTTAATATTTTATCCATTAGTTTAGTACTAAATAAACATGATTTGAGCATTTAAATGAGACGTTTTGAGCATTTAATTGAGACGTTTTGAGCATTTAATTGACACTATTTTGAGCATTTAATTGACACTGTTTTAAGCATTTAATTGACACTGTTTTCAGCATTTAATTGACACCGTTTTGAGCATTTAATTGATACCGTTTTGAGCATTTAATTGACACGTTTTGAGCATTTAATTGACACGTTTTGAGCATTTAATTGACACGTTTCGAGCATTTAATTGAAACGTTTCAAGCATTTATTTGACCCCGTTTTGAGCATTTAATTGTCAAATTGAATACATTTAAATGCCAAATTGAGACATTTAAATTCCAAATTGAGACATTTAATTGATAAATTGAGTACATTTACTTGCCAAATTGAGTACATTTACTTGCCAAATTGAGTACATTTAATTGCCAAATTGAGTGCATTTAACTGACACCGTTTTGAGCATTTAATTGACACCGTTTTGAGCATTTAATTGACACCGTTTTGAGCATTTAATTGACACGTTTTTGAGCATTTAATTGACACCTTTTTGAGCATTTAATTGCCAAATTGAGTACATTTAATTGCCAAATTGAATACATTTAATTTCCAAAATGAATACATTTAATTGCCAAATTGAGTACATTTAACTCTCATATTTTAAAAAAGCTCAATTTAATGAATGATATTAATTATTTTTAAACAATTGCAATTGAGGTGTTC
>JAQGAO010006308.1:0-12456 GCA_034697705.1 Ommatoiulus sabulosus | reverse complement strand
CCATATCCCCTAATATTTGGAACCTGTTCCCTGTCAGGACATTTTCGCTGGGCTCAGGCTGGATGCATGTATCACTGTCGTCACCAGTGTCACTTAGGTCCAGACCGCTCCGCAGCGTATGTTCTTTCAATTTTTTGACACATTTAACAACTGTGCAAAACAGCCCCACCTTCCTGCCAGGGCTTTGTGACCATTACCATTCAAATGCACACCATCTCGTGAGTGCAACCTACTATTTACAGAGAAAAATTCCCAATTATTGATATACACGGTGTCTTCAGCATGACAAAGATCCTTTAGCATAAAGTTCATCTGCCTGGCTTCCTGCCTAAACGTAGCTCGAGGTAATATACCTGAAACAAACACCTCTATATTCCTTGCTTTAAGCGCCTGTATAATCTTACGAAAGCCATCCACAACATTATCTGGGCACCTTCTCCATAGATCATTGGTTCCCAGATGGAGAAACACCCGTCTGGTTGACTCATTACAAACCATAGACTCACCGTTGTTGGTGTAGAAGTCCTGTAGGGACAAACCACTTTCAGTGGCATTTAAAACTCCCCAGTGGCTACGTTCAGCATACGCGATGATCCGCAGTTCACTTGCTGCAGGGCCTGCCATGGAGTCGCCTTCTACGACCCATTCCTCCTCCTTCTTCTGCTCACCACGTAACCTGCCTTGCATGGCAGCTGGACTTAGATCCTCCGTTGGCCACTGCCTTTTTAGGGGAAGAATGATCCCCACCTTTCTACCACCCCTGGAGCGAAAGGTTTGGCTTGAGCTTCCCTGGTCTCCAATTGTACGTTAGAAGCACCCTCCACGATGGTATTCACATCCTTAGATGTGCCCTCACCAACAGTCAGGGCTCTGGTTGTTTTCTTCGCAAAAGCAACAGGTATTCCCTCAGTTGCCATCAAGGGGACTTTTGAAACTACCTGTTTCCCCCGAGTCGCCTCAACAAAGGTCATAGGGGCCGTGACCGATGCATAATCATCCCTGCCCTGAACCGAATCCACGAAAGCTATGCTAGCAGTTTCCTCTACGGGACCTACGGAGTCTACCTCCTTCAGCGCCGTCGTTACCTCTACCTTATCTATGCATACTGTAGCTAACCCCAATCCCACATCTACCTTTTTACAAACTGTCTTATATCTGACATTGTTCCAGTTGTCGGTCTCAACACCTGAGCCTCCAGGTCAGACACCACAACTGGAGCATCGCTTTCAGATGCTGAATCCGATACTGTCTCAGGCGTAAAGAAGGCAAGCTGATCGGCGACCTCATCATCCAGTCTCGGATTTTCAGACAGTCAATGAAAATATCAACCTGAAAATGCCCAAAAGAAAACAACCACCTATGTCCCAAAATGCCGAAATTACCTAGCACGTCTGTAAAATGTATATATGGTAATATAACTTCGTTACCACAACACGGAATATATAAGCTTTCAACTTACCACAAAGCAAGCCAGAACTACCACAAAAACTACCTGTGGCGAAAGAAAAAAGTAGGAAAACCGTCGAAAACGTGTAGCTATGTGCCATACAGTATTTATTCAGAAACTGATAGCAGTACGAGTGCTAACCACTGATAATTAACACGTGTACAATACCAAAGAAATCATATGTAGGCCTACCCAATCCGGAAGTGTGTAAAACTACAAAGAAACTACAAACACACTTCCCTTTGAATGGAATATTTGAGTCTTCCATCCAGTCCACGTCACAAGCGTATTAGAATCGTCAAAAACTAGCCAAACAATGCGTCAAAAATAAAAAAAATGATAATCAACATGTGCACAGACCCAGCCACGTGCTCCACAATCGTATGTAGGCCTATCCAATTCCGTTAAGGAAATGTTGAAAATAAAAGTAAGAATATCCTAAATTCCTTTTAACTAATACTACTAATAAAATCTTAGCTTCCCTTCAAATTTCCGTCCAGTCCGCATAAAATCGCAAAAAATCGTCTGTCCACAAGAAAAAACATGTCCGTCCGTATCCGTAGTAGTATTGCTAAAAACGTGTGCTTTCCCTTTTCTTTCTTTTCCATTTAATTAGATTGGAATTAGGTCTGGAGCCTAGAAGTGGCGCTCCAGATCGCGGATTCTGAAGCCCTTGTCCTGGACTTGTTCCTTGAGCCTGGATTTTTCTTTGTTTTCACTATGAATGTGACGGGTAAAGTTATGGTGGCTGAGGTCAGCAATGACAGTCAAGATTTCGACTGCCACAGGAAACTCAATGCCAATAACAGATTTATGAATGTCTCCAACAGCAAGTCGAAATTCGTAGAGTGCTGCCTTCAAAACTTGGAGACCGCGGCGATTCCCTCAAAAGCCAGTGGACCAAACTACACATCAATGGGATGACTGGCAGTGCTGAAGTCACGATCAGCAGGACCGATTGGTGGTATATTGCAAGGGTCGTTCTCCAAAGGTTTGGTGTCTTTGGAGCACCCTGAAACAGTGAGATCAGGAAGAGGAGGCAAGGTGGCACTGCGTAATGACACATTTGCCTTGAATTTCAAAGAAAGTTGGCACTCTATAGCATATTCCTGTTTTGATTTCGAAAATCTTTTTTTGGGTGGTTCTGAGGACTGGAGACTGGAGGTGGCTGGAGACTTGGATTTTGACTTCCCGTGCTTCCTCCTGCGCTTCTCTGGAATTGGAGTCGGAGAATGCGACTTGGACTCAGTAGAGTCCGAAAAATCGTGAGGAGCGTGAGGTGACATCGAGAACATGGCGAGAATATTCAAGCCAAATTCAATCCCAAAAAAATACTTCGACCAAAGAGCAGTAGGAGAACGTGTGCAGTGTTCAACAATGGTATCAGGCATGACCAATGTTGGAGGAGGCTGCCTATTTATAAGGCTTTCCAGCTTCCTTTTTGGCGGATTAAAAGATTTTGTTATCTGTAGTGTTGATTTTCATGCTGTTAAATGCGTGTGTTCTTCCATGTTTGGTCGGACCATTTAAGTAGAGCCTGAGAATAGCCTCTGGACTCTCAATGTGTCCGTTATTATGGGCAGCTGGATAAAGAAGGTCAGAAAAGATAAACAATTTCTTATGGTCAATTGACCTTACATAGACGGTTTCAGCGCCTGCGACAACATTGAACATAGTTGTCCATCGATAATTATTCCTGCTAGGAAATTGGCAATTTAGCCTATTAAGTTCGCAAAAGTGTTTGATAACATAAGTGTCTCAATGTTATCAGACAAGCAACTGCAAGTTCAGCTGGATTTGTAATTCCTTGTTGGTAGGCATATTGCCTTGAGAGATGGAAGAAGTAATTGAACGCATCAGATAAGTTCTTCTGTATACATTCGACCACCTCCCCATGTAAAGATAATGTTGAGATTTCAAACAATTTTGTGAATTGTGCGTTAAAGTCAGTCAAATTGGTTAGAGGCCAATCTGCATTACTGATGGGGTTTGTTTTTAATAAAACTTCGTCCCCAATTCGAAATTCAGTGAGATTTGCATTGTTATTGTGTTGATGTCTGCGGACATCTTGTGTGAATTCAAAAATGTCCGAGGAATCCAGTAAGACAGCCGAGATATTCAAAAAACGAACTTAGACTGGTGTTTGTGTAGTACGGATCACAGCACATGGCTTGAAAATTCGTGAAACTGTCTTGTGGTGACCTTGTAATTCTCATGAATGTCAAAAAAACTATGAATTCCCAAGATTTTTGTTCTGTGCGGTGTTGATGGCCCAACGAACTGCAGGTAAAGCATCATCCCAGGTGAGATGATGCTGCTCCATGGCTATGGCAAGTTTTGGCTTTAAATAAATATTTGCCTTTAAATTGCAACATATTGCATGTCAAAATCAAAGAAATGTGATGTTTGTTGCATGATCTGGGAGACAAATTGAGGACCGTTGTCACACCTTATGGCTTTTGGCGTGCAATACCGAAGAACAATTTTGTTTACCAGAACTTTAGCAATGGTTAGAGCTTTTCCATGTTCTACTGGGAATAGCTCCACAAATCCAGTAGAAACGTCCTCTACTGACAAAATGATGGTGTTTCCGTTGCTTGTGAGTGGAAGTGGACCAACTAAGTCGATACTTAGTGTCAAATCGTGGTTTGACAGCAGGACTGGTGATTTCAGCCTTGTGTTTACTGTTGTCTGCCTTGAATTTTTGGCAAAATTCGCATTTTGCTACGAATTTATAGATGTCTCGTGTCATTCCCGACCAGTAAATTTTTTGTAGAAATCTGGCATGCATTCCAGAGGCGCCCTGATGGCCTGCTGAGGTGGGATCGTGGTTGATTTCCATGATTCGATGCTTATAACATTCTGGAACGATAAGTCGTAGCTCTTCAGAATCAAGATGTTCTAATGTTCGATACAATGTGTCATCTAAGAGAATGTATCCCCTATGTTAAAGTGTTGTGGATTCTGCAGTTGGCTTTCCCATGCCATTTTCAAGTGCTTTAATGATTTCGATGCATTAAGTATCTGTTCGTTGTGCTCGGCAGAATTCCATTTTGGGAATTTGGCATGAGTGCTATGGAAATGTGTTGTATGAGTACAATTGGTTCACATTGTGTACAAAAAGACAGGACAGAAGGTCTGCTACAGCGTTCATCATTCCTGGGATGTACTCCGTGTTGAAGATGAATTGTTGAACTCTCAGGGCCCATCTAGCAAGGCGGCCCTGTGGATTTTTGATGGTAATTAGCCATTTGAGGGGCCTGTGGTCAGTGTGGACCACGAAAGGCATGCCCTCAATGAAGCATTTAAATTTCTGTATGGCCTAAAAACGTTCTGTAACTAAATAGTTTTTTTAGCATTATTAAAAGGTTTCGAAACATATTCAAAAACTTTGAATGGGGCCTCGTCACCCTGTATGAGAGCGGCCCCCATTCCAACATCGCTTGCATCTGTGTATAGCCGAAAACCTTGTTTAAAATCAGGTTGTGTTAAAATTGGCGCTTTGCAAAGTTTCTGTTTTAGTACATCAAATGCCTTGCAGCATTTTTCGTTGAAATAAAATGGTGCACCTTTTTTGAGTAAGGCGAATAATGGAGATGGAAATGGGATGTCAAGTTTCAGGCTGCCATTGGCATTCTTGAATAGCAAAGATTGCCAAGTGGTGTAGATGTGGATAACAATTATTAGCAATCATTGGTGATTGGGATTTGCCAATAACAATTGGTCAAATTGAATGTGGACATGTATTTTTTTCCTTTAATTTCGGATAAGATGTCGTCGATACATGGAAGTAGGTAAGGATCTGGTATGGTAATACGATTCAGAGCCCTGAAGTTGGTTACCATTAGAAGTTCGTCAGATCCATCATTTTTTACCTTTGTTTTCATCATTTGCAGTTTTTCAATAAGTTGTATTTCTTTTGGCAGATAAACTGTAGGGTTTATTGAAACAGGGTTTGCATCCTGGTTGCAATTGGATTGTTTGCAGTTCTACCTTGGCAGGAACAGTATGATCCTGAAAAACTTTGACATTTTATTAGCATTTTATTTACGCGAATACACTGGTCAATTGTGAGGTGTTGACCTTTGTCTGGTCGAAGAAAAACGTCTTGTGTCAGAGACATTAGTTGCATTTATTTGGTGTGTCTGAGTGATGGTTTTCACATGTTTTTCTTGTTGTATTTTGGGTGCTGTTTTCTGTTTCTTAGTTTGTGGACCAGAAGTCCATGAAAGATCAGCATAATTGATCGAAATATTGGCGTATATCAGGAAATCTGTTCCGAAAATAATATGATCGATGTAAAATGTGGCAATAATTATGAACAGTACATTGAATGTTCACCTTGATACCTTCGGACCTTAGGTCCTGACAATCCTAATGGCGAGTTTGGCATGGTATGTTCTCATTTTTACAGGGTCTGAATCTGCCATTTGGATGGTGCGAATGCCATTAATAAACCTGACACTGCAATTAAGTAATTTTTCGTGCAAATTACCTCCTCCAATGGAGATATTGGAACCCCCGTCCAATAAAGCAGTGACTGGGATACCTCCAATACTGCAAGCCACGTAAAGGAGATTTTTGTCTTTTAAAAGCCGAATCTTCTGGATTGTGAGTGTGATTGCTTCGAATAACGGAGAGATGTATTTATTTTACTTTGTTTTGCTGCCAATTTTTCCTTATCTTTCTTGTGACATTCGTTGTCACAATTGTGCATATTTTGATCCTTTTGGTCACATCCGTAGCAGCGCATGCCTTTGGTTGCCTCGTAATCTGACTCACCTGTGGCCGTGCGTCCGACTGGATATGCTCGTTTTGGTTTGGAACGAGTGTAAGTTTTGACTTTGGAGTCATTTTTGTTCTTGTTGTCCCCAGAATTATCATTGTTTTTGGTTTTTGTTTGCTTCGATGATGTTTTTTCTGGTGTGACTTGCCTTCTGTGGTTTGCTGGTGACTGTCACCTTTGGAATTCCTTGTTGGTGACTTAGATTGCTGTCCTGGTGGTCGTGCACCTAGACCAGTGCCAGTGTCTTCATGTGGCCATAATTTCAAAGATACTTTAGTGACTCTTAAACGTCCTCAGAAAGAAAAAAAGTCCGACAGAGAATGTGCAGATAAATTTGTGGAGACCATGCTCAGTAAGAAACAGTAAAACTGTAATAGTAAAAAATATCTTTATTCTGAAATTTCTTAGTGCAACAATGCCGGAATTAACGATAAAATATTGGGCGCCAGTGCGAGAAGTTGTAATCTGTGTGTAGGGACAAATTAGTTCTCGTGTAGGGAAATTAGTGAATTTGTAGCACTTGCGAATCTGATAAAAATATTTAATTTATTAAAATTGTCGTATGTAAATGTTTTGCTGCAAATTCCACTCACGCCGATGGATAATATCGATTTGTGTGAGTATTCCAAATTTCGTAAAACTCTGAAGTTTATTTTAAAAGTTATGGGTGTTTTTAGGCACCCTGTATTCGTGTTTTAATCGTTACTCTATGGGAGAGAACGAGTGCTGTGTCATTCGTTCTCAAAATTCTTCTGTGTCATTCAGCATGTTTCTAAAATTTTATTTTTCTGAAAGCGCCCTGAGCATGTGCAGAAGCAACTCAGGTGCAGGTCGCAGAATTGCTGATGCAGGAATAGCTAAGATCGCTATTCCCGAATGCGTTTTGGACTGACTGTAAAAATATTGGTCAGCCGTGAGGTGCGTGCCTTGGCGGTGGCGCCCGTGGGAATCGGGAAAGCCCTTTTCCCACGAATAGGAAGGAGATTCCCTCCGGGTTATAGAAAACGAGAAAGTTTGATGAAATTTCTCTTACAAACTTAAAAAATTTATATCTCATGTTCCACTTGTCCGATTTACAAACTGTCCACGCATATGTGTTTGTTATGAAGGTGTGTATTTGGATAAAAATATTGTGGACATGTAAGTATGTTGCATAAACCTTTTATTTGATGTTTTCAGTGAAAAATCGCTAAAGTGCGCTGAAACATTGAAACTTCCGACTCTCAAACTTGTATTTGTAAGCGAAATGTGGGCTTCTACCAGTGAGCAAGGGCACCGACTCGCTACACGGAATTTTGAGAGGGTTTGACAACTTTAAAGTGAAATCTCGGGTTTAAATACTAATTGGCTGGATATTTCGTGGGAAATATCAGCCAATGAAAATCTTAGAAATTATGGGATGTAAAATGTTGCTTGCTCATTATTAGAGGTCTACAAACAATCATGCACATTCAAGTAAAGCATAGTGAAAAGGATTCGCAAGTGAAAGTTGGTTTTTAACTTTTAAGTACTTTATGGCCCCATTTAGGACTACTTTGAGGGGAACTTTTCAAGAGTGAAAAGAGCACACAAAGCACGCATATCAGGAAGAGATTAGTGTGCAAGGTTAGAAAACGCATAAGTGGACGTGCACCCTTCTTCCTGTCTACTGAAGGGACCTTTATTTCGGCTAGAATGGAGAGCAAAATAACGAAAAATAAGGAGTTCAAAATGTTTCGAATAAGTATGATTAGATATGCAGAAGGCTAAGAAAAATGGAGCAAATTCCCTCTCAGAATCTGCAGGAAAATGTTAAATTTAAACAAGAAAACTATCCAAAAGGGAAGAATTTGCCAAAGTAGATAGTTTTGTCTTTATTTTCATACCTATTTCTAAAAAATGCTGGGCAGACACGCAATTTCACCATTGACGGTATAAGGCGTGGATGTTTGGAACTACCCCCCCCCCCCTCCCTTCCATTAAAGTTTGCATAACATTCCCAAATTTTTCCCAACATTTAAGAGTTATCGAAAAGTATCCATCTGTAGCAAAAACAGAAAGAGTAGAACGTTTGTAATCATTGTTCAATTTCAGATAAATCTCTGGAACATGCATACTCGCACTTGCCCGGCATTCTATTAATTCAAACCCGGCCTCTTAATTTCAACCCCTGCAGCTTAATTTCTAGGGCATTTTATATTAATTCTCTCTGCGGCAGTATTATTAATCAAATCTTATATGTCAACTAATTTGTCCTTTCAAAGCACATTTACATGTAGCAAAATTACTGAATTAATGTTTTTTTACTTTTTCACAGCTTATATGAACTTTATCCTGCGAGAGCTCCAAATCCAGGAACGGAGGAACTATTTAGCCTACAAGAATTGTGGCCAAATGTGAAGGCTGGAGAAGGTCGAAGTGCGGCTATTCAGGCAGCTTATCAATTGGCATGTTTGGGAATAACAATTGCACTGGCAATTTCCAGCGGAATTTTAACAGGTAAACAATTATAAAGCGAGGTCCAAATCAGATGAAATGTGGAGAAACATTTTATTAAAAATTGTTGCAACTTGTTTCTGGAAGAATAAAAATACTTCAATATTCTGTCAACATCGAACATGACACTTGTAGGTACAGTGTACTCCAGTTTGCTTGTTTCTAGACAGTAAATGAGACACTGAGTGGAACATGCAACAAGCTGTCCAAGCTAACGCAGCAACATTCCAGGTAAGGGGCCATCCTCCAGAAATGATGTCACGAGAATTGCTAAATTTTTTAAACCCTTCACCCCCTATGTCAAAACTTGTCACAAATTTCCCATAACCGCTCACCCTTCCTCATAAACAGTTAGATGTAGTACACCACTAAAATAATGCGCTGAAACATAGTAAAATAATGCGCTGAAACATAGTAATGCGCTGAAACATAGTAACCTATATGAACACTTGAAAAATGAAACAAAATTAAGCATCAGTCCATGGCATGGACATTCTGCCCAGTCATAATTTTTATTAAATGAAATGTTTATTTTAAAGGTGCACACTTTTTAAAGTATTTTAAAGTAGCTTTACATAAAACACTGTATAAGCCCATTATGAAAAGCTGACTGATTTATCATTGTCAGGTATAAAAACGTGATATCTTGATGACAATCTACCCCAACCCTATAGTGTCATTTCTGAATGGCCTCTAAGGGAATTACTTACTCGTTTTGCTCAACTTTCTTTGATCCTTGCAACTTTTTATGAGAACTGGAAACTTAGGGGAGCTTTTGTTACCCTTGCCATTAACAATAAGTAACTTTCAGCAAAATTCAGTAGCATATAGCTAGGAACAAGTTGAAGGAACGAGCAACAGAACGTGTCTCTGTGTTTCCTCCACTGTGGCCTTATTTCTTTAGAATCATAGTTTAGTTTTTTTGTTTATATACTGCACATAATATGGCAGCATTTTATAATTTTTTATCATAATTCAAAGTTTGGTGAATATTTATGTCAATTTTAAAAAACTCGATCTGATATTTGTAATCCATTTTCATTCAGGTGTGTTAATGCGACTGAAAATATTTGATCAACTCAGCGAAGAGGAGTTCTACGAAGATGCTATAATTTGGAACATTCCTAAGGGGGAATTGAAAGAAAGAAACAAAGCTGAGGAAAATGAAAAATCAATTCAAAAGAGCACTTCTAACAAGATCGAAAGATTCACACAAACAATGTTTGATTCTCAAAAAATGTCAAACTCCCACACGCATTTATGACAACTTAGCACACTTTTTATAACGGTTTTAACCACTGTCGTGGTCGTTTTGATTGATTTTCGTTCAACGCCTGCGCAACTGTAAGGACAGGAAATATCCAACCATGTTCATTGGTAGCTTTTAAGCTTACTTTTGTTTACTTTATACCTTCTACATATAGGCCTACAAATGGGAAGGCTATTTATAAACAATAAATAACTATAAAATGTTAAATATTTAATGTTATATAGGGCATTAAAAATATAACATGCAAGCTATTCTCTACAAATTTAAAATTTAAACTTCAAAAACGTGATTTTTAATTAAGTCGAAATCTCACACAAACTCGCTGACCAAAATGTTTGAATTTTGACCACGCCGTTTGATTAGAAAAATATGCATCTCTGGCACATCATCTGGCACACCTTCGAAACGTCCATGTCGAAGAACGGCCTGCTTGGCTGATGGTCGGTTGTACTCTCCACACCTGAGCACTTCCACCGTGGTGCGACATCTTAGCTGATCATAAGGAAAGTTCTAGTGTCTCCCAGGCAACACAATCAGAAGACTCAGTTCTGGAATCTGTTGCACAAATCTTCTTGCAGACTTCCATCTTGATCACTGGGTTGTAGCTTCTCTCCTACAGCTGCAGGTGTCCTGTCCTGGCTTAGTGGACATAGCAGACAGGTCAAGTCCTTCTGACCGCTTCAGTTTGCCATTCGAATTCTCCTGTCTGGCTGCAGGGCTCTGGAACTGCCGGCAAAAACTCTTCCTGGAATCTCGCAGTTGGCTTCACTCTAAGATCGGTAGTTGTCCACTCTGCACAGCTCAGGATACTGGTCTCAGAAGAACACTTCCCAAAAAAACTCCCAGGCTGACATCAACCCACATCCTCCCTGGTTGCAGCTGTTCTTCCATTTCCTTTGTATTGCCAAATTCTTCTTTGCATTTCCAGTGGTGCCCTCAAATCCTTACTGGAATGTTCTGGAGGTTTCTGTCCTAAAAAATGTTGACAGGGGATGCCAAAAGAATGTAGGTGACCTTAGAGGTCACGGCCTGGTTGCAGCATCATGTCAAGAAAGCTCACGCGGCAACCCAAAGGTCAAAAGCTACCTGCGTGTGGCCAGTGGGAATATGGGAGGACTTGGCTGAAGGCCGTTTCAGCCAAGAGAACGTGTTACACAAAGAGAGGGTGTTAGTGGAAAGGGTGGAGGAAGAAGAAGGTCCATCATGTTTCGCATAGAATTCGCAGTTCAGTCATGGGCAATCTGCCAAATTAGATTTTGGTTCCCACGTTGCTTCTTCCACCAGATATCCCGTACACCGTACCAAATACTTGTGTGTATGCCCATGCAAACTGGTGACCAAAATGGACTCGACATCAAGGGTGCACAGGTATACATCAGGACCGATCGGACCTGGTCATCGAGTCTCTAATTGTTGCTTTTGCTCATCGGATGCAGGCTTCACGTCTTGGACATGAACGAGCTGCCTAGCCATTGAGGGTCGAGCTTCCATATCATCTCTCCATGCCCCTGTGTTTGCACAATCCTCTTGCGGCGAAGTCTCAGACTTAAAAAACAAGACTTAATTGTCTTCTTTGACAGCAGGTATGGTCGCCAGAGCTTCAAGGCGTAGTCCAAGGCAAGCAGTTCCTTGTGATAGGTGGTTTAATTCCTCTCATACTTCTTGAAAGCACTGGACGCATAGGTACATGTTCGGAAATTCAGATGCAACAGCACATCACGGTTTCATCAATTCCATGTACAGAAGAGCATCATTCTGGTCACTGATGATGCTTTTCCAATGGACAACTCCACATGACACACAGATCAACCCTGGAATTGCCATGCTTTCACCTTGTCGACTCCTCGGTGCATGAATTACAGCAGTGTTCTCGACCTTAGCCAGGGTGAGCAAACAGTCTTCTGTAAGAGCAAGGTAATTGAGTGGTATTCATTTATGCCTCACAATCGGTAATGTGGTTTCGATTCCAGTGTGGGTTATCTTGATTGAGGATTTTCCAGGTGAATGCTGAAATAGTTGCTGTATTAAATTGGACATGACCATTTTCCGTTTTTCTGAGTGATGAATTACCATTGGATAAGACGTGGTGGTCCAGTGCCTTGGACCGCTAGATTACCAGATTTAACATCTTCAGATTTCTTTTTATGGGGTTGGCTTAGGAAAGGTATACCAAGAAGTACAGACCACTCGGGAAGACGTGAAAGAACGAATATGATATGCTTGTCATAATATTAATGAGGAAGCACTTCTAGCTACTAATGAATTTTTTCTTGTACGTATGAAAAATGTGTCGAGTTTAACAGTCATCATTTTGAACATCTATTGCAGTAATTTACTAATTAAGATTGATTTGAATTTTTTTCTGTGATTGGGTATTTTTTGGTTTTCGGGTATTGACCTTAAAATGACCTTAAAAAGTCCTTAAAATAAAAAGTATTCGGGTATTGACCTTAAAATGACCTTAAAAAGTCCTTAAAA
>JAQGAO010006307.1:0-12459 GCA_034697705.1 Ommatoiulus sabulosus | reverse complement strand
GTTGGTCACTATACAAAGAATGCGTAAATTACATTAAATAATGAACATGTACACTGTACTTATACATGTAGACTGTAATAAATTAGTAAAAAACCACAAAACCAAGTACAGAATCATCATGTCCATGGGCTAAAAAAAGATGTAACGTGACTCATCTGTTATCTGGTCACTTTATAAAGTACATTGACAATGTAAAAATTGCAAAAAAGGCAACAAACACTGGTCACTGTACACAATAGACAGGTGGTCACTGGTTACTATACAGAGAGTTTTTATGCAGGAAATGTACACTAGAAAAAACAAAACATTAAAAAGTGGTCAACATAAACAGGTGATCACTTTTCCAGGTTCCACTGTACGTTTCCAGCCTAAATGATATGGATGTATAAAGCTATCGTCTCATCTTGGTCACCATGCCTGTATTTTAAAAACTGACATACACGTAAGTGGATTAGATACAAAACTTGTTCGTCCGCACAATTTCTTAACAAATGTTACACTCTGTTTGATACCCCATCGAAATTTGTAAAATGATTAGAACAAGTACAATACCATAAAGATTCCATTTTATTGCAATCATCCCAGTAAGAAATAACGTTTCTAATAACGGAATCTATCTATCTGCAGGAAAAAAAAACCGTTACAAATCCATTATAATTATTATACATGTATATAAACATGAGAAAGAACAATTTCACGAGCAAACGCTTTTTGTTTTTTTTAACAAGCAATATTTCCAATTACTGATATCTTCCTTAGAATGGCTCGCATCATTTAAAAATTTGATTTTGTAACTTAATCTAATTTAAGTTAATTTCGTTTTTAATTTTCATCAGAGTAAACCGATTTATTTTTACTAGTGTAATTCGTAAAATTTTCCCAGTTTATTTCCATGGTGCATGGTTGCTTGACTTCTGTTAAGCAAATATAACGTAAATATTAATATGTTGAAAGTTTCTAATAAGTTCAGGCTTTCCATGTCTATAGAAGCCAGTCATCTCTTCCGTCTGTTCAATCGTAATGCACTTGGCACTTACTGGACTAAACTGTTTGTGTAGTAACCCTAAAAATTATTATCAACAGGGTTGCTACCGAAATTAGACATTAATTTCCCCGACTTTCCCTGACAAAATGTACCGTTTTCCCTGACTTAAATGTACCATTTTACGGGCAAGTATTTAAAAAAATTATGAATGAGTTTTAAGTGTACAAATTAGAGAAATCAGGTTTAACGAAAGTTTTTGGGAATTTGTTTCCTGGAAAGCATAAAACATTTGTATTCTGGAAAATGTGACAAATTTTTAAAATTTTCACTCGGGAAAACGTGGACAATTTTGCCAATTTGAACTCGGGAAAACGTGAAAAATTTTGCAAATTTGTACTCCGAAAATGTGGAAAATTTTTTGCAAATTTCTACTCGGAAAATGGGCCCTTAACTAACCTTGTACATTGTACATGTAGAAGTATTAAATTTAGATTGCCATGACTGCGTTGAATTTCCCTGAATTTTTCACAATAAACCATTCTTCCCTGACTTTTCCAGGTTTCCAGGTAGTAGGGAACCCTGTTATATATCACGTGATCTGAAACAGTTAGCCTGACATTACTCAGTTTAATTTAACTCGTTTTCAGGAAAGCACAGCTACTCTCCTGTGAACTCAAATTTCTTCAGGACAGTGAGTGTATCTCAACCAAATACAGTATATTATATGTCAGGTGATCTTGATGTATTGTTCGAATAAAACTAAAGGTTTTCAAAATTAATATTTGAAAAATTTGTCAAATATTGAGGCAGGGCGTGAGGCAGGACCTTTAGCGTGATATCCCACACAGATGACAAGTTTCTCCTGAAATGGAAAGCCTGAAATTATCAGGAAAATTCAATATAGCAATATATTTGCCAAAAAAGGCAATGTATACGGCCCTGCTTATGTCCGATTCACATCGAACAAATCCGTACCGTAGTGACGTCACGTGCGTTACAGAACTTTATAGCGTGACGTCACACCGCACGTAGAAATACGCTTACCAATTCACATTTCATGTTTTTCGTTTTTTTCTAATTACTTACCCAAAATAACGATTAAAATAATGGAAAAAGTTAGAATTTACACTAGAAAAAATAAATCAGTTTCTCTGAAATTCATAAACGAAGACTATAGAGGATTAGTTTAAAATTTAAGATAATCAAATTTGTAAATGATGCGAGCCATTCTGAGGATGAAATCAGTAATTAGAAATATTGCTACTTAAAAGAACATCGTTTGCTCGTGACATTTTGCTCTATCTCCTGTTTATATACAGTGGAACCCGATTAGTGAAAAAACCTGAAATGCAAAAACATTTCAAAGCCCCGAACTTTTTGTATACATTTTCTATGTTATATAAAACTCGAGTAGTGAAAACCTAAATTAAAAAAAACGGCTTTGTGGCAATCATTATATTTCCAAGCCCCTAGTGCAGCTTTTATGACTTTTTAAGATCGGATAAGTGGAAATCACACCTTGCAGTCTATAATGAATTTTTGGCAGCAACCAGTACGGCGCATTTACTTTCAGCAGGATAGAGAAACATACCGCTTTTCAGCATATAAAAATATTTGGCAACAGTGAGTAGAAAAAATTTCAAAATTAAGCTAGGAAAAGTTTGATAATGTTAAAAATTTTGCAAGTTTGTTATTGGTAAAAATGTTTAAGAGTTTTGAAAATGTGTCCTTTGAAAATATTACAAGTTATGCACATCTGACATCGAAAATAGTTTAACTTTCTGAAAAATTTAGCTTCGAAAAGGTTGGAAATCTTTCAAATTTGTATTACAAAAATATCTCAAAATGTTGCAAATTGTGCTCGGAAATCGGAAAATTTTGCCAGTTTTTCCACGGTAACTTGAATATTTTCCAAACTTGTCCTCTGAAACTATTGAACATATTGCAAATTTATCATCAGAATAGCTCATGACATTTCGAGGTATTTTCATTACATTTCCCTGAAAAAGACAATGTCAAAATTGATGCATATCAATGATAAATGCTGATTATTATTTAAATAAAACCAACAGGTTTAACATATGAAAATTTTGAAAATTTTAAAAGTTCGTTTTCAGGAAATGCTGAAATTGGAAGTTATCTGCATCTGCCCTCGAAAGCAGTTGAAAACTTTAAAAACTTGACCTTTGTAGTTGGAAGAAGTTACGAATCTTGTAAATTTGTATTGCGAAAATAATTCATAATGTTGCAAATTTGTGCTAGGAAACTATGGTCAATTTTGCCATAATGTCCTCGGTAACAGTTAAACATTTTCCAAATTTATCCTCTTAAACAGTTGAGCATTTTACGATTTTATCACCCAAGTAGGTCATGACATTCCCAGGATTTATAACAATGACAAAATTTATGCATACCTATGTTAACCACTAGTTTGTAAATTCGAATCAAAAAAATATTCAATATATGTCGAAGTTAATATGAATATGAATATTTCGAAAGTTTGACTACATTAGTGACATATGCATGAATAAATAATCATTAATTCATAAAATTGATGAAAGGGAAAAAAATATTTAGGAAAACAAATGCCAAAGTGAAAATGATGCACCAAATGAATGCCAAAGTGAAAATGATACAGCCCACATCTCGTTACATTGCAAGAATTTTTGGTATATTTAACATTTTGGTACGATTATAAATAAGCTTGGGTCTATTAATTCATTTTATTGGGATGATTTGTGGTGAAAACTTTTACACAATTTTGAAATGGGAGCCCATACAACTTTAAAAGAACGTGAGCTGATACTAGCACATCATAAGAATTAAAAATACATCCGGCAGATAGTTGAAGTAGTACAAATAAGTCATTCAACCATTCAGCATGTTATAGAGAGGTACAAAAATGACAATAGAATCATCAGCAAAGTCAGGAAAAGTTCCACAAAAATACTTTGTAGTGTTCATGAGAGATGTATTCTCCGACAAGTGAAGAAAAAACCCCGGTTTATATCTCCGAAATCTGCTGTTGAGGTTGAAAAACATCTGCATAAAAGTGTTAGTTCAGAGACTGTGCGCACTATTTGCAGGAAGAATAATTTTAATGAGAGAGTGGCAAGGAAAAAGCCATTCTTCAGCAGCAAAAATACAAGCAGTCACAAAAAATCCAGAGTTCAATTCAACTCAGTACCCTACAGTCAGCAACTAAATGCCATATGGTAGGGGGGTCGAGCCCATTTTCAGGAGAAAGCTCCTACGTCAGTTGCGATCGACTTAGACATCATTGTTAAATTGAACTTAAATTAACTTTAAACTATCGTCAGGAAGGTTATTCCACCGTCTAATCGCATGCAAAAAGACAAGACCAATAGTAAGCATCCGTATTAGCACGGAGCTCAGTCAGGGGTTTAGAATGATGCCTACTTCTACAGGCATAGTTAAAGTGGAGTTTTGGAATAATGTGTTATTTACTGATGAAAGTAATTTTAATATATTTGGATCTGTTGGTCATTGTTACGTATGGAGAAAACCTGGGGAGGAACTGGAAAAACGAAATCTTTGGCCAACTGAAATTTGGAGGTGGTGGGGTGATGGTATGGGGCTGTATATCAGCTGCTGGAACTGGCAATCAGTGTTGGGCAAAAACTATTCGCAACTAATAGTTTCAAACTACAACTATATTACTAGAGTTGTAGTTGCAACTAATAAATAAAACTATTAGTTCTTATTTATGGGTACATATCTAATTTTTGTAACTTTTTAAATTGTAGTTGCAAGAGCAACTAAAGTTACTAAACTAATAACTACTTAGTTTATTTGTAATTAAACTAATATTGGACAACTAAGAGTAACATTTCCTCAATATCACATACAAATCATTTGTTTTCTTTCTCTGGTTACTTGAAGCCTGGAACGGCAACGGAGTATTCTGAACATCGTCAAAATGTTTTCAGTTTAAAATCGAAATTTTCCACCAAAACGAGTTTCTATTTGTTAGTACTTCGTGATGTTATTATCAATTTTTAATGAATAGCAAATATACAGTATATAATCGTCTCCTTTTCTTAGAATGATATGTCTTGGTAGATTATCTTTGTTTATAGATGGGTAAATTTCGTCAAACGAACAAATATTAACATTGTTTTTAATATTATGCTCTAAATAAAAATGTAATAGTGATGAATTACCAATGAAGTGGTATGCATCTGCAATACCACTTTGCGACACTGGTTTGCCGGCGACTGGAAACAAGTTCACCCTGCTCCCACCCTATGAAAACAATGCTAAAATTTGCTTATAAAAAAATAATAGAAGGTAAACACCATTAAACACCATATTTGAAGCATAAAATTAGAAAAGAATCTTTAATACTTGTTCGTGTGACGAAATTTTCACATTTGTGATCTAAATGTATAAAGAACGATAATTTACAAAGGCATATCATTTTGAACGAAGGAGAAGGGACTGGATATTGAATATTTAGAAGTTATAAAATTTATAACAGTGTCAGTATTTTAGACTCAAAATATTTTGTCGACCTTCAGAATACTCAAAATACGTCCGTTACGGACTTCCGGTAACCGGAAAAAGCAAAAACATTGTTTAAATGACATTGAAAAAAATGTTAGTTGTTAGTTGCTCTCTATTAGTTTAACTATGTTTTCTTCGCAACTATTTCTTTCTCAACTATATAGTTTGTTGCTCTTCGAACTACAATTAAAAAAGTTCATTGTCTGCACTTCATTGGCGGTATAATGAAATATATATGTCAAAATTTGAAGGCAAGTGCAGAGAAACTAAACATTAAAGACAAGTTTGGGCTTTATCGAAACAATGATCCGAAGCATATAGCCCATATTGTCAAGGAGTGGGGCCTGTACAATTTCCAAAAACCCTTGAAACACCACCTCAGTCATCAGACCTCGAGGTAATAGAAAAACTTTGGGCCACATTGGAGATAAAACATTCAATTTCTAACAAAGATGAGTGAAAAAAGTGCTTCAAGAAGAATCTTATCCAAATTGTCTGCAGGAAATCAGAAGATATAAAGGATTGCCAACCAAATGCTAATTTCCAAGGTAATCATAACTATTTTTGTTAGAGAAGATCAGAAGAGTATCATTTTCACTTTGGCATTCCTTTGCTATATCATTTTCAGTTTGGCATTTGTTTTCCTAAATATTTTTTTCCTTTCATCAATTTTATGAATTAATGATTGTTATTTATGTATGTGCATTTGTTAGTAAATACATACTACAATATCAGTCAATTCCAAAAATTCTTTCTTATTGAAATTGAAATAATTAGCTATGAACATAGCTGTCTAACATAGGTGTATCCTTTTCACGTTGAGCCACTATAAATCCGCTCGTAGCACATGTCTGCGTGGAAAGGAATCATTAAATTCACCATTCAAACTTCTGTAAATCGCTTACCTTTCCCAATGTAGGCCTACTTCCTGAAAGATTTGACCATGCCAAAACCCAAGTGCACAGTCGGCAAAGGCTTGCCTTCATACAAGATCAAAAACGCCGAACGCGGCACACCAGTCATCAGTGCTGTAACAAGAAAACTTTTCTTAGTATCTTCAACTGATGAAAATCATTGCCGTATACAAGGACTCGTGTTACTTGACAGTGATACTAGTGTTTTACGTGTGAAAGAGCATTAGATACAAAATCATATCGTAGGTGCCATCTCCAAAAAGGTGAAGGGAAGTAAACTGCACATTCTAAATGATAAATTCTGGAATAAGGTAGTCAGGAAATAACGCAAACTATAGCTTAATTTGACGCTTTGAGTTGGCACTCGCTGACATGTCACAGAAAGCATGTTGTAACCATACACCTGAAAGTCAGGGAGGTCTTAGGTATTAAAGAAATAAAAATTCATTTACCTGCCTTCGATTCTTCATTTTTGCGTTCCACACGCTGGAAGAATGCATCCTCTACGACGATGATGGGAGATCGGTGAACCGCCGCGTTCCCAGGGAGACCTTAAGAGAAGTATCTTCTACCCTAATATTAATGTTTGGTATTGGAGGTGGAGATTTGGGACCTTCCAGGTCTGATGACATCATCGCCAAGTAGCTTCATTCCCACGGAAGCTCCATCATCACAACGCCAGGACACCACTAGTTGTGGAAGTCACTTTACAACACCCTTGAATACTCCATTTTACGCAAGCAGAAAACATTTTTCAAATTCTTGTGCCGAATTTGTTCAATCTACTAAAAAAGAAAAATATTAGTAACTAGCAAAAAGTTACTTTCATTATACAGTATAGTAAGCACACACAATGACTCAAGACAATAAGAGACAGGATCAATGAAATGGAAAGAAGTTCGTGGCAGATATTCTCATGAAATGGCCGATCAATCGCAAAAAAACACAAGAAAAAAACATATTTGGAAAACCACGAAAACCAGGTTGGACAACCACCAGCCAGATTTTCCAAATCCAAATTGCACTTCCAGCCTAAATGATATAGATTATAGATGAACAAAGTTGTCATCTTGACGTAATCGCTTTATCAGTCATTGAAAAATGTAGATAATACAAGTGTTAAATACAAAACTTACTCTTCATTACAATTTCTTCAAAAAGCGTTACACACAAGCTAGTTTAAATTAATTAGTACCTTATTCAGAATCCAGCTATCAATTCAATTCAACTCAGTACCCTACAGTCAGCAACTAAATGCCATATGGTAGGGAGGTCGAGCCCTTTTTCAGGAGAAAGCTCCTACGTCAGTTGCGATCGACTTAGACATCATTGTTAAGTTGAACTTGAATTAAATTTGAACTATATCGTCAGGAAGGTCCAGAGAGCACTGTTTTACTCAGTCTTTTACAACCCGAATGCAAAAATTACCCCAGTAAGGGGCCGTCTATAAAGAACGTCCGGCAAAGGAGAGGGGGGTATGTGAAAATGGGACAGGCGGACAAGAGTGGAGAGGGGTTCAAAGAAATCGGGCGTCCGGGTGTCAACTTGTGCTTAAACTGTAATCAGTTTTAGATGATAAATTGATTGCATTGGTTTTATTTTCTCGCTAATCAATTTATAGGCAAATTTGCCGATTTCTTCAGCTTACATAGCCTGCATTAACTATTAAATACATTACTGCCCCTGTATATGGAGGAAGAGATAATTTTGGCTTCTAAAACTGGGTGGTTTGGTATTCTGTTAGGGGAAATTCCTCGTTTTATTGAAAGCTGTGAATTTATACAGTTAGTTCATTGGTACATGCATGTAGTTCATTGTCTCAGTAACATTTTGGATAAATATACATTCTGATTATCTATTTTGCATCAAAAGTAGCAGTCGCAAAACAATGCGTGCGCACAAATCCCTGAAAGCATCAATGACTCAACATGCATATATATGCTCTTCGTCACAAGGAAATTATTGAGGTGACAACTGCAGGTATTAGACAACCAAACCTCAGACGAAAACAACCATATTAGCAATTAAAAGTATGGATGATTGTTTAAAATCAGATTTTAAAACTTTGTAGGTAATTCACCAAATTTTATTTTGTTTTGTCTGTTTTACTTAGTTACAATATTCTGTAGGTCTGTGGTTCACCTTTTTCAATTTTACTTCATCAGTTTAAATTAATGCTATAATATTCTGTAGGTCTGTGGTTCACTAATGGTAATATTTTCAATGTCAAAATTTATTAAGAACATATTAAAAATTACTTATGTAATCAACAAGCTGTCTTCAAAATTTGACGGGACATGGAGGGATTTTCGGAAAAAAACAAACAGAACAAGGGCGGAGAGGGGGGAGGGGGATCTAAAAACCCGGAAAAATACAGGACGTCCTTATATAATTTCTTTATGCAAGAGCTGCCAACATAAAAATCGTACTCAAAGAGTTTTGTGAAAAAATTTTTTGTGAACAATCACAAAAAAAAACTAATTTCGAGCAACTATCTGAAATGATTAACACCTCTTTCCATGCTAAGTAAAATACGGGGAAGATGAAAAGCTTAATTGATCACAAATTTAATGACGGCAATCAACGGTTTGGAGATGTTTTCCCAATAGTTGCATATCATGTAATTCCTTTCTTGGAAAGTTGTTAATAATTTAATGTGTACAGTACATGTATCGATCACTTTAGACGCCATGAATTTTTAAATGTCAAAGTACGATTCGTAAAGATTTGCTATTAGTTCCACAAATATCAACATCCTGTGAACCTGTCAGTTTACAAGCACCCTACAACAAATCGCCTGTTTTAGACAAGAGTTGAGTTGGCCCAAATTCCAAGTAAGATCCCGATGTTTATACAGTAAGTACCGAAACCTGTGTTCATAGCTTTGGGGAGGAGGGGGGTGTGGATGCATGTTAAAGTTAAGCTGGTATTCGATATTGTAAAACTGTTGCAGAACATGTCAAATTTTGAAATAAATTCCTTCAAAATAAAAATGTTAAAGGTAAAACGTATTTTTATAAAGGTGTTGTTTTGAACTACAAATACAGTAAAACTTTGGCCAATCAAAATGTGAAAGGAATTCATTTCACCCACGAGGAATAAAGTTTAAGATTAACCATGAAATTGGTCAACATGTTGCAAATTCGTCCTCTGAAATTGGCCAAAATGTTGCAAATTCGTCTCTGAAATTGGCCAAAATGTTGCAAATTCGTCCTCTGAAATTGGCCAAAATGTTGCAAATTCGTCCTCTGAAATTGGCCAAACTGTGGCAAATTCGTCCTCTGAAATTGGTCAAAATGTGGCAAATTCGTCCTCGGAAATTGGTCAAAATGTGGCAAATTCGTCCTCGGAAATTGGTCAAAATGTGGCAAATTCGTCCTCGGAAATTGGCCAAAATGTGGCAAATTCGTCCTCGGAAATTGGGCAAAATGTGGCAAATTCGTCCTCGGAAATTGGGCAAAATGTGGCAAATTCGTCCTCGGAAATTGGGAAAAATGTGGCAAATTCGTCCTCGGAAATTGGGCATAATGTGGCAAATTCGTCCTCGGAAATTGGGCAAAATGTGGCAAATTCGTCCTCGGAAATAGGCCAAAATGTGACAAATTCGTCCTCGGAAATAGGCCAAAATGTGACAAATTTGTCCTCGGAAATCGGTCATAATGTTGCAAATTCGCCCTCTGAAATCGCGGTCATAATGTTACAAATTCGCCTTGTGAAATCGCGGTCATAATGTTACAAATTCGCCCTGTGAAATCGGTCATAATGTTACAATTTCGCCCTCTGAAATCGGTCATAATGTTGCAAATTCGTCCTTTGAAATTGGCCAAAATGTGACAAATTTGTACCTGTACTGATAAATTTTTTAATAATTTTGCAAATGAACCCTAGGCTAACCACATGGATACATTAATTTTAGTTAGTGACAGCATTGATACGTTAAATTTTAAAGACTTATCCCTGGCTTATCACAATGGGACATCACATTCATTTACCACCAGGTGGCCATTGCACTTTCATGGTCAATTCCCGCAGAAACGCAAAGCTGTAGACCTTATTCAAAGACAAAAAAAGAGTTATGGGAAAGGCCAAGTTCACCTTGTACAAACACTACTAAAACAATGTTCGGTCGCATAATACCTTCTTCATCCGGCGAATTAAAACTTGGGTAATTTTTATTTTAATTAAGTCGTGCCGGCAGTGAGTCACGCATCAAAAATGCATTTATAGCAATTAAGCACCGCGTGCAGCTAAACATTATCGACCACCGTTTGCGTCGAATTGCTAAAATCCATCTAAATTGATGGATTCTCTCGCCCACCCCTCACTTCATCCCGCAGAAGAAAAAAAAACCTAGCCAAATCTAAACAATCGCGGTAGGCAATCTAGCAGGGCTCCAAAAGTAGCAGTGATTGCCAACCCTCAAGGGGCGAGCTTTTTAAATATCGAATCAAAACTTTCTTAATCTCAAAATGATATATGCTGCTTAGTTTCGGCTGAATTATAGTATTGTGACTATTTTATCATTAATTATAATTAATGCATTTCCTGGTTCAAGTATTCGTATGAAAATATACTGATATCAGTAAAATCTTACTGACAACAGTGCATTTTATACTGATATTAGTATAGCCAAACTGATAACAGTATGCACTATGCTGTTATCAGTATATATTATAGTGATGTCAATAAGAATTTTTATACTGATAACAATGGATTTCATGCAAATATCAGCAGAGCCATACTGATAACAGTCTAAGCTATGCTGTTATCATTATAGCATAGTGATATCTGTGAGTAATGTTCAGCTGATACCAGTACAACCTGTACCGTCGCACCGATATCAGTGTGATACTTGTATCATACCTTTACTAATTACCTTTACCAATATCATTGTTTTAAATACATCAGGATAACCTTTATACTTGCCTATTCTGATAACAGTGTGAGCGATATTTCATCAGTTGTAATGATGGTACAAAACCACATGTAAATATTATACTATTTTTTATTTAAGTAATGGCATTTCAGAAAATACTGATATCTGTGTTTTGGAGATCAGTATGCCATACTCATATCAGTGTGTTGCTGAGATCAGTGCCCAATTATCAGTATATAAAAAAATATACTGATCCTTCGACAAGGGTTATCATGAAATAAAATTTGGTTTATCACAACATGAAAAATGTTGTCACTTTTTAAGAGGGAATGTGATACGTACCCACAACATAAGTATAATTAGGAATATGTTCCAAAGTTTCCGTTAAATTGACAGTATTGTGACTATTTTATCATGCATTCTAATGCCCTATCACTAAATACAACTTTCTTTATCTCGACATTGAAAATGTTAAGTTGTGTTACTTTCGAAGCGGGAATAAGACACTCGTAACAAAATTATAAATATGTTTTAACAGTTTCTGAGCAAATTTTACAAATAAATTCAGTTTTTCCCAGAGTCAAAATTTGCATTATTTTTCACGTGGACAAATTCGCAATATTTTTAACAGTTTTGGACAACAAATTTGCAGTTTCTGAGCAAACATTTGCAACATTTTCTCCTGTTTTCGACTACAGATTTCTACAATTGTTTTCAAGGCGAAATTTGCAAAATTGTCCAGTTTCTGAGCACAAATTTGAAAAATTCTTCTGGTTTTCCCGAATAAAAAGTTGCAAAATTTACAAGCATCCGCGCAAATTTTCAAAACTTAACTGTTTTTGAGTACAGATTTATGTCCAGACTAATCTTAACACCAATATCTGAGGGCATAGCCGTGAACCATAAATCATGAGTGTCACCGCTGCTCATCAGAGGGCTGCGAATGGATGGGTCACCGGACAGAAGGATATAATAGCCCCTTCTAACATTTTAAGATAATTAAAAAGGAAATATAATATACAAGTGTTATTAGTATTTTGGTGCTCCGGTGCCAGCCTCTCAAAAGGGCATGATAATTGCCAACCCTTATGAGAAGCAGCATCAGTCGCCCAGGTCGGACACCTTATGGCACCGGTTAGTATGTTATTTATATGCGC
>JAQGAO010006306.1:0-12463 GCA_034697705.1 Ommatoiulus sabulosus | reverse complement strand
TCATTTTTTTGTCATTGACATCAATTTTGAAAAATGACTAGAAAATGAAGTCATTGTTTGGTAATTTTGCTACGTGGTAAACTACCTTGATGCAGAAATGATGGAGTTCAAACACGATGCTTCAAAAATACCTAAAAAGATCATGTCAACTCTCTATGATGATATTATCGAACTGGGAAAATAATTATAGATTTTAGAAAAATAGTTGTTGAATTTGGGAAAAGCAGTTATTTTTATGAAAATACTATTGATTTTGGAGGAAAATGATATATTTTCAAAAATCGCTGAGAGAAAATTCGTCCAAAAAGTTAGTTCTCGAAGTTGTTCTAGACAGAATAGTGAGAAGCCCATAGTTAGAGCTCATGATCGAGTTTGTGTTTGCACGTGTTAATAGGGATAGGAATATGGTCATGGCTGATTTTAATATAGGAACTATCTTAGCATTCGCCTCAAAGGATTGTGGAAAACCATGAAAAACCACAATGGAGGATAGCCGACACGGGAAGCGAACCCAGGTCTACCGAATGCGAGGCGAGAATGCTAACCACTCAGCCACCCTGCTCGGTAGTTGAAGTTAGTACTGAAAGCGATCATCAACATCTGAAAAAATGTTTTTTAATTACTTGGTGATTTTTTATTTAAAAGAAAGTTTCGCCAGGGTTTCTCCAGACCTGGAAAACGTTGAAAAATCAGTGAAGAATGATTCATTTTGAAAATGTCAGGTGAATTCAACGCAGTTGTACGAGTAGAAATTCATTAACATTTTCGGAGTATATATATATTTACACAATTTTCCACGTTTTTCATCTACTCATTTACACAATTTTCCACGTTTTCCATCTACTCATTTACACAATTTTCCACGTTTTCCATCTACTCATTTACACAATTTTCCACGTTTTTCATCTACTCATTTACCCAATTATCCACGTTTTCCATCTACTTATTTACACAATTTTTCACGTTTTCTTTCAACACATTTACACAATTTTCCACGTTTTCCATCTAAACATTTACAAATTTTTTCCACGTTTTCCGTCTACACATTTACACAATTTTCCACGTTTTCTGAGTATTACTTTGCAAAATTGTCCACGTTGTCATAGTAGAAATTTGCCAAAGTCTCCACGTTTTCCGTGTACAAATTTGAAAAATTTTGTAGGTTTTCCGAGTCAATTTTTTTAACATTTTCCAAAAACAAAATTCCCAAAGTTCTCAGTTTTTCCGTGGAAAAATATTTTATTTTTTTAAAAATTTCATAACTTCCAAGATTTGAATTTTTGGGAAATTTTTATTAAATTTTTGAAAAATATGTTAATTTTTCACGTTGTCATTGGTCAGGGAAATTTTTTTTAAGACCGGGAAAAGTTAAAAATTAAATTTCTGGGGGAACCCTGTTATTTTTTTTATAAATTTTTTAATAAACTTTGATTTAACTAAATGTTGTTTAAAATCGATTTGATTTAATTAAATCCAGTAACGAATTAATTATTTTTAATTGAATTTTTTTACGAAATTCACATTGTTTTAAATGGACTTATCAATGGAATTTTATTTAAAATAGTTAATTTCCTTTATAGTAATGGAAATATTTTTAACGATGGAATTTTGTTTAAGAAATTAGGATTTTTATTTATGAAAATTGACAATTTTTAAAATTTTGTCCAAATATTATCAGAATCTAAATTAAACGAATATTCCATGTTGACTTAGTTTTTGGCAATTTTTGGGTAAAAATTTGATTCTGAAAATGTTGAATTTCGTCGAACAAATTTCCAATGTTAAATAGTACATACGAATTAAGGTTGTGGTGGGGCTCCATTCCACGAGATAGGAATTAAGAATTGTTTTTGAAAAAAATAATCAAAAATGAAAAATCAAATACGAAAAGTAATCAAAATGTTCATGAAAAGATTATTTGATAACGAAATTGACGAAAATTTGTCATAATTTCTCGATGTCGTCACATTTTTTTTGATAACATTTTAATGCAAACATGTTAATCTCCCAGAAATTTCATTTTTAACTTTCCTGACTTTTCAAGGTTTTAAAAAATTTCCCTGACCAATGACAACGTGAAAAATTCACATATTTTCCAAAATTTACCATGGAAAATAGTTTTTCTAATTTACTAACGACAATTTTGAAAATTAACAAAGATTTTTTTTTTAAAAAATTTGAAAAACTGTGTGGAAACTTTTTAAAATGTAACAATCTCGTATTCGAAAAATGTAAAAAAAATCTGCTCGCAAATAGTGGGAAAAGTTAACAAATTAATACTCAGAAGATGTGAAAAATTTGGGAAATTTGTACATCGAAAACAAGGAAAATGTAGCAAATCTGTGCTCCAAAAATGTGGTAAATGTTTGAAAATTTTTACTTGTAGAAGTATCAATTTTTAGATCGCCATGACTGCGTTACATTTCCCTGACTTTTCCAGGTCTAGGGAAACCCTGGCAAAATAAAAACAACGAGAAAATGCTTCGTTTTAAGAGAAAAAACAAAGCATATGCTCGGTTTTTTTGGCACCAAAATTCGTCGAGAAATCTGAAGGCATTTTTGATGTAAGATTTGTTTTTCATGTAACGGCTCTAATTTCGAATAAAACTTATAATTTTCTGTTGAAAACTTATTGTTTTATGCAATATTTCACCCTTTATATATAGTTCTTGCCAGGTTTTCAGAAAATAATCATTATTTTAGGTTAAATTCTTAAATTAGTTTCCAATGAATTTAATTTTAATATGGTTACGAGCAACAATGTAGACAATATCATTTTAAAGAAACAAACGTGAATTTGTATTTTCAGAAAATTCATTGATTTTAAGAAATTATTTGTAAAAAATAAAATTGTAAAAAAGTATATTTCATTAACAAACAACGCAATTTTTGTTTAAAATGGAATTTTTTTTACAGCTTTTAAGGTAATTTTTTGCACTAATCATCAGTAATTAAAAATAACCGAGTGTTTATTAATTATTTTATTAGTTTTCTAATTTAATGTTTTTTTTGTGTATATGTTTAGCAAGAAAACCATATTTGGCTGTTGTTTTACCTTGACTACATGAGACCGGGTTCCCCCAGACCTGGAAAATCTGGAAAAGTCAGGGAACTAAAAAATGTGTGAAGTCGGGGAAGAATGACTTATTTTGAAAAAGTCATGGAAATTCATCGTAGTTGAGTACAAATTTGAAAAATTTCTCACGTTTTTAAAGGACAAATTTGCCAAACATTCCGCGTATTCTGAGCACAGGTTTGCAAAATTTCCTACGTTTTCCAGCCAGGAAAAGTCAAGGAAATTCATAGTAGTCGACTACAAATTTGCAAAATTTCCCACGCTTTCCGAGGAGAAGTTTTAAAAATTTTCCGCGTATTGTAAAGAAAAATTTGTATAGTTCTCTACGTTTTCCGAGTACAAAACTCTTCCCATTTTTTAATTTCAAATTTTTAAAATTTTATTATTCTAATTTTGTAAATCTGGCAAAATATTGAATATTTTCCTATGTCGATTTGGCAAATACATGCAAATAAAAAGTTTTTCAATTTGTGAAAAATTTCACGTTTTTTTTAAAACATCGCATTTTCTGAAATTTTGAAAGTTTTTGAAAACCCAGAGAAATTGCAGGGTTCCTTCTGAAATTTCATATTTAACTTCATTGACTTTTCCAAGTTTAAAAACTACATTTCCTAGATCTTGATCTAGAATTTAAAAAATCTAAAATATTCCATATTCAACAAACTTTACCATTTAATAGTACAAAATTTTCAAAATAAGCGGGAGAAAATTTTAAAAATTTCTCAGCTCTAAATTTACCAACATAATATGTGGAAAGGTTTTCAAATTTGTGCTTGGAAGAGGTTGGAAATCTTGAAAAATTGTCATATGATAAGATGGAAATTTTGCTAATTATCACAGGATTTCTGATGATTACAATCTGATCATCTTAATTGGAAAGGAATACGGTCATGGCTGATTTCATATATAGGAACTATCCCAGCATTCCCCTGAAAGGATTGTGGGAAAAAACCACAACCAAGGTTAGCCGACACCGAAAGCGAACCCGGGTCTACCGAATGCGAGGTGAGATTGCTAACCACTCAGCCACCTCACTCGATATTTCTTTATATAGTGGGTTGATATCTTCAATGATATCTTTCATTTTTACATCCTAAAAATATGTCAATTAATTGAAAAAAATAAGACAAAAACACATGCATCAACTGGGAATCGAGCCCTGGTCTCGATCATCATCTCGATCAAATCATTCTCGCCTGCGAGGCGAGAATGATAATGCACTTCGCCACCTTGCTTGGTACTTCTAAACAATTTTAATTTTTTACTTTTTATTAATTTTCATGATTATTTTCAATAATAGAAGGTTATCTCGTTATAAATTTCCATCATCGTCGTTGTAATATTTCGTTGCATCTTTTTGAAAAATTACATGTTTTGAAATGTTTAATACTTAAGTTCAAGTGTAATTTTTTTTCTGAGTAATAATTCCTCTTTTTTTAAATTTAATACGATGCTGTTTAAATTTAACTTATTTAATTAAATCGCTTAACGAATTCATTATTTTTGATTTAATTTTGTACAAAATTCATTTTTTTACATGGATTTATCGCTGGAATTTTATTTCCCACGTTTTCCGAGGACAAAATAGCAGAATTGCCCAGATTTTTCGAAGACAAAATTGCAAAATATGTCACGTTTTCCAAGGGCAAAATTGCAAAAGATTGTCCACATTTTCGGAGTACAAATTTACCCAATTTTTTACATTTTTCGAGTATTTCCGAGCACAAACTTTCAACATTTGTCGAATTCAAAATTTTCTGATTTTAATTTTTAAAATTGTCGTTAGTAAATTTAAAAAAAAAAAAATTTTCAGCGTCAATTTTTGAAAATATGTCAATTTTTCACGTTGTTATTGGTCAGGGATTTTTTTTTTGAACTTGGAAAAGTCAGGGAATTTGGAAAGGAAATTTTTGGGGGAACACTGAATAACTAACCGACGTCTTCATCATCTGGATGCAAAAATGATGGAGGTCAAACACAATGCTTAAAAAGAACTTAAAAAGAACACGTGAACTCTCCGTAAGGAAATTATCGAACTGAGAAAAAAATTATAAATTTTTGAAAAATGTTTCTTTTGGGAAAAATATTATTGATTTTGGAGAAACATGCTATATTTTCCAAGATGACGGGTAAACAATTTGTCCGAAAAGTTAGTTCTAAAAGAGGTTGGAGACCACCTCTTGAAACATCGTAATACATTCATGAGTTGGTGTTTCCACATGTTAATAGGGATAGGAATACGGTTATGGCCGATTTAATTTAGGAACTATCCCAGCATTCGCCTCAAAGGATTGTGGAAAACCATGAAAAACCACAATCGAGGATAGCCAACACGGGAACCGAACCCGGGTCTACCGAATGCGAGGCGAGAATGCTAAGCACTTAGCCAACCTTGTTCAGGAACTCTAACACACCTTAATTTTTTGACTTTTTATTAATTTTCATGATTTTTGTAATTAATCATGTAATTTAACAAAATTTGAAGCCTGAAAGGAAAAGCGAATGACGCGAATCCTTATTTTGTAAAAAATATATTTTTTGAATAATTATTATATATTTGAATTTATAGAGTTGTGTTTTGTTCTATCATCGTTTTAATATTTAGTTGCGTATTTACGAATGCTACTTCGGTTATGATTCCTATTCGTAATATATTTATAATCGCGTTTTTGGAAAAGTCAGGGAAGTTTAAAATGAAATTTCTGGGGAAACCCTAAATTTACTTTTTTCGAAATTAAATAAACTTAAGTTCAAGTGTAAGTTTTTTTTTATACTAAATAATTCCGCTTTTCCGTCACTGGCATGAAAACTAGTAATTCTTTTAAAATTAATTACATTTTAAATTTAAAGATAGTGAAAAATTACAAGAATTTTTTTGCAATGAATTTTGATTTAATTAAATGTCGTTTAAATCGATCTTATTTAATTAAGTCGGGTAATTTTTAATTGAATTTTGTACAAAATTCAATTTTTATAAATGGATTTATCGATGGAATTTTATTTTAAAAAATTAATTTTATTTAAGGTAAAGGAAATATTTTTTTTAAACGATGGAATTTCCTTTAAGAAATTGAATTTTTATTTATAAAAATTAAAATTTTCGAAAATTTTGTCCAAATTAATATTATCACAACCTAAATAAACGTAAAAGTTGAATCTTCCACGTTTATTTAGTTTTTGTTAAGTTTTGAGATAATTTAGTTGTCAAAATTTTGTATTTCGTCGAACAAATTTCCAATGTTAAATGTTACGTTCGATTTCGCAATTCGTACACATTTCGGTTGTGGTGGCACTCCATACCACGAAATGTAAATTACCATTTGTTTTTTTTAAATTTTTGAAAAATGAAATTCTAATTCCAACCGAGTTGTTATTTTAAAATTTTAAGAACCATTGTGCTAGAAATTTCGAAAGCAATTCCTTATTTAAATAATGCTCACTTAGGTCTTCACATTTCCATCTTATGATTTAAAAAAAATTTACATTTCTTCCATTTTTTAAAAAAAAATTTTTAATTTTACGAGTTGCTTCAGAATTTTTAGGGAGTTAAACCTTAAATTCTTAAAACTAACACGTGGCTCATTTTGAGGATTAATACTTTTTGAAACTAATATTTGAAATAAAATGATGTTTCATCCGCAAAACTTGAAAATATTCCTCCGCTTTTCATGAAAAATGTGAAAAACGTTGATATTTTTCATCATTAATCTTATACTTAAAAACTAAAGACAAATTTAGTCTTAATTCAAAACCTGTCGAATCACGCGAACCCTAAATGAAGTTTTTTTAAACTAAAATTTAAAAAAATTGAATTTTACAAGGAATTGTTTAAGGTTCAACATTTTTGACTGTTTTCGGGTACAGATTTGTAATTTTCAACAGTTTCCGAGGACAAATTGGCGAAATTTTCAACCTTTTCAGAGTACAAAATTTACGTTCTGGGGCCATCCAGAAATGACGTAACGCATTTAGGGGGTGGGGGGTATGCTGAATTTGTTACCAGTCGTGACAATAGATGTGGGGGGAGGGGGGGGGGGGTAGAATGTCAGTGTGATGTCACGTTTTGATACCTGAAAATAATAAATCAGTCCACTTTTCATACAAGGTTTATCCAGTGTTACATGTAATGTTATTTTAAAATGCTTAAAAAAGTGGGCATGTTTTAAACAAAAAGGTTAAAGTAACATTTAATATAAATATGACTGGGCAGAATGTCCATGGACTGATGCAGGGTTCCCCCAAACCAGGAAAACCTGGAAAAGTCGGGAAATTTTAAAATTTCTGGAAAAGTCAGGGAAGAATGGCTTATTTTGAAATAGTCAGGAAAATTCCACGTACACGTAGTCATGTTCTTGCAATTTAAAAGTGACCCTTTTACATGGTTAGCTCAAGGGCCATTTCACGTTTTACGAGTACCAATTTTTAAAATTTTCCACGTTTTACGGGGAAAACATATCAAATTTTCCACGTTTTTCGGGGGCAAAATTTCGAAATTTGCTACGTTTTCCGAGGATAAATTTTCAACATTTTCCGAATACAAAATTGTCAACTTGTTTTAAAAAATGCCACGAAAATTTTCAGAATTGTTATTATAAAATTTAGCAAAATATGTCCTGCGTCGATTTTACAAAATTGTTTTTGTCATTTTTGACATTGTCATTATTTAGGAAAGTTTTTGTAAAACCTAGAAAAGTTGGGAAGTTTAAAATGAAATTTTTGGGAGAACGTACCCGGTGATGCTTAATTTCGTTTCATTTAACGAGTGTTCATATATATATATATCTTTCATCACATTAAATTATCGTTTTTTATATTAGCTTATTATTTTAGTGGTGTACTAAATGCTATGTTGACAAGTTGTGACAAAAGAGGTTGGGGAGAGGATTGTCTAATAAAGTTTGAAAATTGCGTGACATCATTTCTGGATGACTTTTTTCCGAGTACAAATTTGCTAAATTTTCAAAGGTTGAGTCCAATTTTGGGAAAATTTTAAAGGGCGCCTTTTTTGAATGGCCCCTTACTGGGGAAAAAGGGGAGGTACGGGAAATTTTGTGACAAGTTGTGACATAGGGGGTGGGGGTCTCACAAACTTTAAAAATTGCGTGACATCATTTCTGGATGACCCCTTTTCAAGTACAAATTTGGCAAACTTTTAAAGGGGAAGTCGATTTCTGGGAAAATTTTAGGACGTCTTTTTGGAATGGCCCCTTAGGGGCCGTCCATAATTTACGTAGACAGCCAAGAGAGTTCTCGTAATGTTCACCATTGTCCACCTAAGGGAGGGGGGTATATCACAAATGTCCACATGGACACAACGCGCTATTTTTGCTAATTAAATTTATTAATATTTAAAAGGTTCGCGTTATTAAAAACAATCATTTCATTTTTTAACTTTAATAAATCAGGGTACCTCTAGATCTTCAAAACCTCGAAAAGTCAGAGAACTCAAAAATGTGTGAAAAAGTCAGGGACAGCTCGCGGAAGATTGGCTAATTTTGAAAAAGTCAGGGAAATTCCACGTAGACATGTTGTTGCGATCCAATTTTCCGAGTATAAATTTGCACAAATTTTCCCCGTTTTGATAGGACAAAATTGAAACATTTCCTACTTTTTCCAAAGACAAATTTGCAATATTCTGCACATTTTCATAGTACAATTTCGCAAAATTTTCACGCCTTTTTAACCTCCGAGGACAAAATGGCAAAATTTTCCAGGTTTTCCGAGCACACATTTTCCGTATACAAAATTGTAAATATTTAAAAATATTTTCACGCAAATGTTTTTAAATTTTGTGCATTCTTTTCTGTTAATTTTTAAGTTTGTCATTAGTAAATTTTGCGAAATATTTTTCTTCGTCGATTTTTCAAAATTTGTAAATTTTTGACATTATCGTTGTTGAGGAAAAATTTTTTTAATCCTTGAAAGATCAGGAAATAGTCAGGGAAGTAGAAAAGGATATCTTTTAATTTTTCATTATAAAAATATACAAATTAATTTAAAAAAATAAGAAAACAAAACATGCATCATTCGGGAGTTGAACTCAGGTCCTGTGAAAGCGAAGGTAGAATGCTAACCACTCAGCCACTTTGCTCTGCATCTTCTGTAATCTACTAAAATATCCGCATTAGTATTTAAAACAGTGTTCCCTTAGACCTGGAAAACCTGGAAAAGTTAGGAAACTTGAAAATGACCAGGAAAAGTCAGGAAAGAATCGTTTGTTTTGAAAAAGTCGGGAAAATTCCACGCGGTAACGGTGATCCAAAATTAATACTTCTAAACGGTTGGCTCGGGGCCCATTTTACTAGTAGAAATTTGCGACAATTTTTCACATTTTCGAAGTACAGATTTGCACAATTTTTGACGTTTTTCATGTACAAGTTTATTCAATTTTTCACGTTTGCTGAGAATTCTTTCGCAAAAGTTTCCACGTTTTTTGTGTACTAATTTGCAAAATTCTGTACATTTTCCGAGTAAAAAATTTACGTTTTTGAGGACAAAATTGCGAAATTTTTCACTTTTTCCGAATACAAATTTTCAACACTTTCCGAATTCAACATTTTCCCACGTTAATTTTCAAAATTGTCAATAGTAATTTAAAAAAAATATTACTTAGTGTCAATTTTTCACGTTTTCATTGGTCAGAAAAATTTTCTTCAAAACCGGGAAAAGTCAGGGAAATTGAAAATGAAACTCCTTGGGGAACCGTGTTATTTTTTGAAGTTTTCAATACTTAAGTTGAAGTGCAATTTTCTTCTATATAATAATAAAAAACGAAGAATTTTGTTTAAATGGAATTTTGATATCGATTTGATTTAATGAAATCGGTTAACAAATTAATAATTTTTAATTGAATTTGGTAGAAAATTAATTTTTTTAAATAGATATATTGATACTGTTTATTGCATTTTGTACGATAAATTGGATTTTTATTTATAATTTTTTTTAAATTTTGTCCAAATATTATTAAAACCTAATTAAACGAATCTTCCACGTTTATTTAATTTTTGGGTAATTTTTGGGTTAAAAATGTGGTTTTGAAAATTTTGTGTTTCGTCGAACAAATTTCCAATGTTAAATGTTACTTTTTATTAAGCAACTCGTACAAAATTTAGGTTTTGGTGGCGCTTCATACCACGAGATGTGAATTAAGAATTTTTTTGTAAATTTTTGAAAAAGTAAGAAATGTTTTTTTTTAATTTTTAAATTAAAATCATAGTTTTTAGAGTAGGTATATATTGTTTATTTTATGAGTTGCTTTGGAAATTTTTAGCGAGTAAACTAACACGGTGCACATTTGCGAATTGATACTTTTAAAACTAATATTTAAAATGAAATGATTTTTCATCTGCAAAACTTGAAAATATTCATCCACTTTTCAAATTTAAAAAAAAATGTCATGCAAATTTTTATAATTGTCATTATAAAATTTTGCAAAATATGTTCCTGTGTCGATTTTGCAAAGTAGCTTAAGGTTTTTTTGCCATTGTCATTGTTGAGGAAAGTTTTTGTAAGACCTAGAAAAGTCAGGGAAAAGTTGGGAAAATTTATAACTGGAATTTCTGGGAAATCGTACCCGATGATGCTTAATATCGTTATATTTTACAAGTGTTCATATAACTGTTTTATGTTTCAGCACATTAAATTTTCGTTTATCATATAAGCTTATTATTTTAGTGGTGTACTAAATGCCAATCAAAACAAATCGTTACATCCTTATTTTTTTGGGGGGATAGGGGGTACAGGGAATTTGTGACAAGTTTGAAAATAGGGGGTAGAGGGGGTCTAAAAACCTTTGAAAATTGTGTGTCATCATTTCTGAAAAACCCCTTTCCGATAACAAATTTGCTAAACTTTTAAAGGGGTAGTCCAATTTTGAGAAAACTTTTGAGAACGCCTTTTTTGAATAGCCCCTTAGGGACTGTTTATAATTTACGTAGACAGCCAAGGGGGGAAGAGGGGCTTCTCGTAATGTACACCATTGTCCACCTAAAGGAGTGGGGGTATATAACAATTGTCCACGTGGTCACATGCACTCTTTTTGCACTTCGATTTTACTAATTAAATTTATTAATACCTGAAATTTAAAAGGTTCGCGTCATTAAAAACTACCATTTCATGGTTTTACAATAATAAATCAGGGTATTTCCAGATCGGAAAAAACCTGGAAAAGTCAGAGAAGTTTAAAATGTGTGAAAAACTCATGGAGATCTCAGGTAAGAATGGCTTGTTTTGAAAAATTTAGGGAAATTCCACGTAGTGTCACTGTTGCGATCCCATTTTCCGAGTACAAATTTGCAAAAAATTTTACACAAAATTGTGCAAAATTGTCCACGTTTTCCAAACCTCCGAGGACAAAATGGCAACATTTGCCAGGTTTTCCGATCACGCATTTTCCGAATACAAAATGGTCAATTTTTCAAAATATTTTTATGCAAATGTTTCGGCGAAATATTTTTCTTCGTCGATTTTTCAAAATATGTAATTTTTTGACATTCTCATTGTTCAGGGAATTTTTTTTATTCCTTGAAAGTTGAGGGAAAAGTCAGGGAACTTGAAAATAAAATTTCTGGGGAATTACCCCTGAATAACCAACCGATTACTTTATCATCTAGATTGCGAAATGATGGAGGTTAAAACAATTCTTCAAAAGAACATAAAAAGAACATGTGAACATGTCATGATGAAATTATCGAACTGAGAAAAACATTATACATTTTGGAAAAGTAGTCGTTGAATTTGGGAAAAAGCAGTTGTTTTTAGGAAAAAAACTATTCATTTTAGAGAAACATGGTACATTTAGTAAGATCACTAGGGGATAATGCGTCCAAAGAGTTAGTTCTGCAATAGGTTAGAAACCATGCCAGTCAAACGAGCCTCATTCACTTGTTAATAGGGATAGGAATACGGTCATGGCCGATTTATTGTAGAAACTATCCTAGCATTCACCTCAAAGGATTGTGGGAAACCATGAAAAACCACAAACAAGGATAGCCGACACGGGAATCGAACCCGGGTCTACCGAATGCAAGCTAGCGAGAACGCTATCCACTCAGCCGCCGCGCTCGGTAATTTTAAATTGTGGGTTGATATCTTCAATGATATCTTTTAATTTTACATCATAAAAATATGTTAATTAATTAAAAAAAAAAAAAAAATAAAACATGCATCGACCAGGAAGCAAACCCTGGCCCACTGAATGCGAGGCGAAAATGATAACCAGTCAGCTACCTTGCTTGTTAATTCAAAACCACTTTAATTTTTTACTTTTTATTAATTTTCATGATTTTTGTCATTAATAGAAGGTAACTAAACCCCCCATGGTTTCGTTCTTTTGTTAGTCGCCCATTAGGGGCTGCATATGGACTATCTTCTCATTTCCTAAATTAC
>JAQGAO010006305.1:0-12465 GCA_034697705.1 Ommatoiulus sabulosus | reverse complement strand
AGCGCCCACCGATCTTACCATAATACCACAAACTCAAATTTTTACCTCTAACACAATCTAAATAAAAACATGGAACTGGTTATAAAACTCACCCTGTATATGCGAAGGGTTTCTCAATATGGTCAAGCCTTACTAATATTCCAAAAAGTTTTCCTAAGCCAACTTTTTCAATGACTGTTCTAAAAAGTTCTGAGAATTGAGAGTTTTTATTTTGAAGTTGACACCGATGGCAAACGTAGTAGACTAAGGTTTTGATGACCCATTCCGATACATTCCATTGCTCTCCAAAGGACCATGCAGGTTTTTGGACAATCGACCAGGAAGCGCGCAGTCATTGCTATTGGAGATGGGCATGCAAATAATTGAGCACAATTAGAGGGAAACCACAGCCACGAATGTCAGGGTTAATTACCTTTTCTTCCTATTCAAAATGCAACCTGTCCTACTGAAATTTGGGTGTTACGAGGTAGAGCTTTGACAAGCGGAAGGGAATTTTGTAAACGTGGGGTGAGCCATCCATACTACTGTGTTTTTCCACACGTCAATCAGGTTTAATACCCATTTTCTGAATAATTTACCACGCTGTTTTCCAACCTAGAAATATAAAATTCCACCAATTTCACTCAAATAAATTGCAAAATGTCAGACTATCAAACCCTGATCTGTAAGAGCGTTTTCACGCTGGTTTATTTTTTATTCCCGACTTTTTCTATCGTTACCGTGCACTGAACTGCACGAAATTCCCAAAAAGGTGCAATCGTACACGTACACGGTATACAAACTTTGACACCCTGTATCAGTCCATGATTTGGCTCTGTTAAATGGTTTTGAGAGATTTTGGAGGAAAATGTGACCTTTGATCTCTATAATTCACATCCCTTGAAGATCATTAATGAAATAAGAATATTTAGCACGGTAATGAGACGAAAATGGTAATTAATATTTTAACGAGACACTGAAAATACATTAGCACACTAATGAGACACTGAGATTGTATTCTGATTAGCATTTTAATGAGGTATTAAAGAAACTACTAACACATGTGCTACTGAAACATTGAAATCTTACTAATGTCATAAAACATGAGTTTGTAAACGTCCATAACACTTAAGAAAAAATAGATCTTTTGAAGTGTCAGATCATGCAATCATGATGTAGTCTTATCACAATTGTAATTTAGATTGACGTGGAGCTGTTCCAAAAAAATATTAAAAAAAGCATTATGATCTCGACCCTCGACAGTCATTACGCAAAACTTGATAATAAAGGCACCAATATTTGATAATTAAATCTTCTGATTACACAGTATAACAGTGTCAGTTTTAAATGTCAATAAACTAAACAGGTTAATTATACACAATTATACTTCTTATTATTATCAGCGATTCAAGGGCGTTGCCTATGATCAGATGGAAAAGTCAACAAAATAATATCACCAAATTCCCCAATTGAATACCTAACAAGATATTTTTCCAGATCATAGAAGAAATAAAAATGAAAAATAAAATCCAAAAGGTTTGATTGTGGTTTTTATCTAATAGCACGCCCAATTTGAACCTGGACATCCAAGCTGGGCGAATAGTCCATTTTCTCAAACATGTTTCCTCATGAATCATGTTTACCAACAACGTCAGTTTTAATTTCTTCAAACAATTTTGTTTCGCATCGTAAATATAAGGTACATACTGTAAAGCGAGAATCTACAAGCATAATTGTGTAAACTGGTATAATTACACAAACAGGTTTTTTGAAAACGTTTACATGACTCATTAAAAAATTGCATTATGCAAGTCTGGAAGAACCTCGTTCCAGGCACTCGTGAACACATTTGCCAAAAATAAACACGCGATGAAATACTTAGCAGCGTGCATGATAAGCGCAATATACTTAATGCACATGTAAGTTATGACGTTTTAAGCAATATTGCATCGTATGTTCTATCACAACTCACATTTACACATAAATCCGCGAGCACTGCACTTGCATTTCCGGAAGTGTTTTAAGACGATATAGTCGAGCATGATAAACTGCCGAGAGGTTTTGAATGCGTTTATAGCGCCTCCACTTCAAAAGTGACACAACTTAAAAACTTTCAATTTAAGTCAAACAAATTGAGCTCTGTTCAGTAAAAAAAGTCACAAATTTGTATCTCTCCAACCACTTGAAGAATGGAACAAAACAGCATAGTTTAGCAAATACTTTCATTCTAAAGGATAATATATAGTGTCAATTTATTTTACCGTGTATACTGTAGACGAGTAGATCAATGTTTCCCCAACGTTTTTGGATCCCTTCCCCCTTCTATTAAGTTCTATAGCAAATATTTCCCCATGCAATGCCCCCTTTATAAAGCAAATATTTCATCATTGCCCCCATCCATAAAATCAGTCGAAAATGATAAACCGAACATTAAATTTTAATAAAAAAACCTATTAAAATTGAAGAATATTTTATATTAAAAAATATAATCGTACAAAAGCATCAATCGTTATGCGTAGAAGGTGCCAATTTTTAATCTTTCCCATCTTGCCTTCCATGGCTCTCTACCCCCTTTGCCTATCACTGCCCCCCTCGAGTTTCCCATTGCCCACTTTGAGAATCACTGGGGTAGATGATCCAATAATTGCGATTTTCAAAACTCAATTGCTTTAGCTCAAAATGGGAAATTCTGAGTTATGTCACTTCTAAAGTGGGGCCACAAAACTATCCTCGTCACAAATGTCATTTCGAGATTTGAGGATTTGTTGGTCATCTTCATGTCCCTTCAGGAGAACAGCGAAAGAAGCCTCCAAGCGTCTCGTTAGGAGAAAGTGATGGCAACTTTTTTGGTGTCATAGTTTACCTGCCCTGCGCGTAATTTCGTTTTGTCGAAAAGCTCGCGTTTCCTACCTAGGCCCACACAAGCAATCATTAGCGTGCAGGAAACACAATGAGTCGCTGTTTTTTTTATTCTCCAACCCGAAACAGGTTTCCCTAGAGTAGGGTCACGTGAGTGCATTTGTGGGCCACAAAAAAGCGCCCAGGTAGGCAGGTAAGAAGAAAATGGTACTGACGGCCAGCATTTGCCCAGGCCTCCATTTCGCTAGTTTTGGTGCAACGGAGCACTAGCCGGCTCGCATCTCCCCCTTCCTTTATGTCCGGCACCAGCGGCTGACCCACGGCCAAATTCCTCGCGCCATGGAATTCCGACGCACCGGAGCCAACAACCGACCAACGTGAGGATTACACAAAGTGCCAAAAGTGGCGTAACTAGGTAAGTTCTGTTCGTGTTGATAATAAGACGGTTAAACACGCCAAAAATGTGTCAGTCGAGCACAGGTGAGGGGGAGGGGGGGGAGGAATTTGAAATTAATAATATCTTGTTGAATTTAAGTTAAAAATGGTATGGATGTTGGTGTATTTTTTTCATCTTATTGCTGCTACCCAAAGTTTTTGGGGCCTCTGCGAGTTCCTTGATTGGGGAGGGGGCGGAATGAGTACCTTTTATATTATATTAGAACGTAGAAATTGTGGAAAATTCAGAGGAGCCTTAGAAATTCCAAAACTAAATCTTTTATTAAATCGTCTATCCGTTTCAGGAGTAGTAATTGTATAAGAGTTTACATCCATAGTTGGGTTAACACCCTAGCTAAGTTTGAAAAATACAAATCGCAGTTTGAAATTGGACGAGCTCTGTCCGATTCTGGAAACTCATGTCAGGATAACCATTTTATATCATCAAGAAAGGATGGAAAACTGGAACTGCGAGGATATTGCAACGAAATTAAAAATATTGTCCTCTTGATCAAGTGTAGCCTAATTCCGCGCTGAATTATAAGATATTCAAGGATATACGGTAGACGTTAATCAATTCCAAAAAAAAATTGGCAATTTTTAAAAAAAAATATATGAAAATTTGAGGACAGTTCCAGTTTGCCCCGCTTATAACTTTTTAATATTTCTTGTCTGGCATTGTGTCCTACTTTCATGATGCCATTTCATCAACCGATGTTGAAGAACATTCGCATCTATAATTACGCATTTTTGTTGAATGTGACGGGGCAGCCATAGTAAGTTTTTATACAGCGCCCCCTTGCTGAGGTTATAGCCTTGTGTTACATGATTCTGACAAACTTATTATAGTTGGAAGGACAGTCCATGAAAGCAGGCAGCGTTTAAGATCGATATCAAACTCAAGCTTGTTTTTGATCTCATCTAAAAATCATTAACTAAATTGACCATTCGTATGGTAGAGCTGCAACCTGCACATAAACGATTATAAATGATTACACATTTCCTCAATCGCTAATTGTCGGAGGAAGTATAAGCGGGGAAAAGGTTAATTTCTATGAATATTCTATAAGCTAACATTATTGTTGATTTATAACTTTAATATGCTGGGCATGTAAGAGGTAAATAATTTCTAAATAAGCAAAAAAGGGCTTCTAAGAAACCAAGCTTACAGGTGGTTGAGATAGCTTTATGATTTTTTATCAATTTTAAAAATTTAGCAGGTGCATTTGTTTTTCACTTCATTAACTAATTTTCGTACCAGAACACATATTTAATAACATATTCAGCTTTTGGAAAAAATACATGCATGTAGACGGTACTTAACAGAAACCTCTTAATTTAACAAAATAAGAAAGCATGTATAGCTTAATGGTACGTTCATTTACTATTGCCCCAAAAATAATATTGCACAAAAATAATCATCATTTACTTATTGCCCCTTACCCTAATATTTAGTATATTGCAAAAAAAATAATCATGAATTCAAATGAAAATGACAACATGTGCACCTTCATATGTTTATGAGGAATTAACCATCGAGGCTACAATCACACGGATATGCATCAAAGATTAAGAAAAGTAGCAAAAATTTGTTATGTCACTCGTGCGGAAAGGATTTTCAGGAAGCTTTACATCCTGAAGCTTGAGAAAAAATTGATCCTCAACTTTGACTTTTTAGTTTCAGGGCTTTAGATAGCTGCAACTTGTAGCAACGACTTGCATGTAACCTGATTTTTCTGCAGGTTCACTTATCACAAGACCTAAATTCTGAAGATAAATTGAAAGTTAACAAAGGGTCGTCAAAGTTGACAACACAAGTTGTTAACTCGTAAACGATTTGCAACATTGTCCGAGGAGGTGCCATTTTCAACAGTATTTCCCCCCTAATGACGGTAATCTGAGGAACATTTTCCACACAGTTCCATGACGCCTTAGCGATGATGCAACTTATTAAAACAAGAAATTGTTGCTATCATTTCGATTCCCTGGGAAAACAACGCTGAAAACAACATGCTATATGACTTTGTGCTACTTGCAAAGGACAATTGCCGTTCCTTACGCCTTCGTGCGTTACAGGAACCTGACAAATTTACAAATTGCCGAAGATACGAATTAAACCACCCACGCTGCTTAGATGTCACGTTAATTTCTAGGCCAGACGAGTGAAGAAAAAAACATGAAATTTAGGTTTAGGCAAACATCCTGATCGAAAGCTCGATTACCTTTTACGAGCAATTTTATTATTTTAACTGGAAAACCCTGCATCACGTGCACAAAACGAATTAAATTGGAAAAAAATTGCAATTAATAAGATGTTCAAGGTAAACTCCTGTGTCACTATCAATAGAAAAAGGTGACGTCACGGATATACCATCACCAGGTATTGTTAATCCATTCCAAAGTCAGCAAGTGAGGCTTCTTCCACGGCTATTAATTTTTTAAACCTACATTAAAATTTTCTCTCAACTTCCATCTCTCACGAGCACCTTTCTTGACCCAATTTTGGGTTTTGTAACAGGAAAAAAAGAGGAAATCCTCTTTAGTCAGGTTCTTTTGAACTTTCTGGGTCATAAAGTGATTTATCACCCTTTCTCTTTTTTCCAGCAAGGAAAACTCACCAGGAGCCCAATTCTGTAAGCATTTCCCCACGAAAATGAGGTACAAGCCAGGCCAAATCGTCTGTAACGAAAGCCTAAATTATCAATAGGGTGTTACCTGATTCTCTGTTGCACCAAAATTCGGTTCTCGTATTATTAAATGCAAACTTATAATGCGCGGAGCATCGGCATAATAACCAGATGTCAAGATGTCAGAAGTTTGAAGCAATAATAATTAAAAATGGGGTCTCTGCTTTTTTTTTCTCCAACGAAATTGCAGCGTGCATAGCTGAGAAGCAAATCAGGAAAAATCAATAATTACACTCGCCTTCATAATCTTTGCAACTTGTACTTCACCATGATTTATTTCTGGTTGCCACAGTGCCTAAATTCCTCACCCATTTGTGATGTCTCAAAAAACGAGAATTGAAATCAACAAGTCCCTGAGATAAGAGGGTCTGCCAATAGACCATTTTCTGAAATTCAATTTTAAGGAAGATAGTTTTTTCCACAGTTAACGAAGGTAAACAACTAAAGGTGTTGTGAAATTCACATTTGAAAATTTCCCACACGTCAATTTTAAATGAATTAAAAACTTCCTTTTTTACCTAATTGGATTTTTTTTTTCCAATTTCAAATGAATGCATGGAAAATTGACGAATGCAAAATTCAGATTTACCTTCTTTATCTAGAGACAATAAAAAAAATATCTATAAATTATAAAGCTTAAAACTTACTAATGCATCTTCGAAAAATTTCCACAAACAACGAATTATTGGTGGACCCTCCGAGGAAGCACAGGATTGTATGAAAAGCTGGGTGTTAAGTTCTCCCTCTGGTTCACCACAATGAAAAAACGAAAAAAATTGCTCCCCAACAATATTAAAATGGGAAATATCGTAAGACTGCCTGAATGAAGTACATGTATATTCTGAAAGAAATTTCTAAAGATCTCCGCCAAATTCTGTGGGAAACAATTCCTGTCAAGTGTACGAAACTATCTGATTTGGAAGAATGCATTTTGACATTTTCCCATGTAATCCATTGTGAACAAGACTTACATGTACAAATACATTATCGAAAACGAAGTTACACTTGTCTGGGGCAAACAATTTTTTTTAAATATACGGTGGTCTGGGAATAAAAAAAAAGCTGAGTATTTCTGAAATGCTTTTGACTAAAATAGGAAGGGATTATGGAAGGTGAAATGCTAACGAAACTTGTTTCTCAAAGGATGAGTGGGTTCAGGGTTTATGGGGGTAGAAAAACACGTTTCGACCAGTCAATAATTGGGCTAAAGGTGAAATAAGCAGCGCCTAAATTGGGGCAAAATTAGCATTTTAAGCCGATTGCGCGCCATTATAATCTACTCACGAAGCCCTAGCTTCAGTTCATTAGTTTAGCAGACTTGGAATCAGCTCAGCAATTCCCAGTCAGAATATCGAAATTTTGAATTCTTAAAAAAAAAAACATCATGGATTTTTCCACGGACAAAAAATTGGAAATCAGCCCTGCTTTATGAACATGTCTCATCACACAAAACATTTATTCAAATTTAGAAACAGCCAATCCGTCCTAATACTTTGCATGGAAACCACGACAATGATGTAATTGTTCGTAGATGGCCATGAAATATGATAACTAACAATTATTTTGGGGGAAAAAAATCCTTGAAAGCATATTGTGCCGGAAGATGGTCGCATATACATGTATATATATATTTCTTTGTTTTTATAACATGCAAACAAGTTTTCCCACGATTTCCTTATTTTGTATTAAATTCAAGGGTGGAATGCGCAGGAAAGGGTTAAAAAACACGGATGATAATTACACCATTAAAATATTCAACAAGATACTTTGCGGTACGGCGGACTTCTCTATAGCCAAATTAAGGTCTGAAAGAGGAAGCTTCTTGCATAGAAATGTATACTAGTAGTTGTTAGATTAAAATACGATTAACGAGTTACAGTAGAGGTACTCAGACAGATAATTCGTAAATCGTATCATACTAATTGATTTAAAAACTCAAGGTTGTTCCTGTTTTAAAACCAATTAATGCATTCTTTTTGCAGATGTGATTTCACGACTGTCAAAGCGCGATTCGCAAAGCTTCTGTCTGAGTACCCCTAATGTAATTGCAAATATTAAGAGAAATTGGTGAACAACATCCTGTTTACAGGCTAATATAGGAATCGACTTACATCATGTACATGTACTCAACCTACATTGTAAATGCAGAAACGAGACAACTGCGGTCATTTATGAGGCTATATACATACATCTATTTGTTCTTTCCAGTTTCCGAGCGTCTTCTTTTTTTTTTTTAAAAAAAAAAGCAATTCAAACAATTTCAGCAAATACTTTTTCAAGTGCATGAAACAAAAGTGGTTTTCCACTCACCAATGTTACAACATTTTTGTTTGTCCTGTGCAGTTCATCAACCGGCAGCAGCAAGTATTTTTTTTTCTCGGTTTACGCTCACAAATCTCAGACCTTGGACACTCATGTTGTACTAAGTGTAACAAAACTTAGTATTCAGAAATTAATCAAGGACTTATTCAATAAATAAAGTTTATTTTTCATTTTCATTTCATTTTGGACAACCGGTTTCATCCAAAAAAATTTCCAAAAATTTGGCATGGTGAACGATAGCGCATCTAGGAAAAGTAGGAAGCAATAAAAAGTAGTAAAACATTTCAAGGGTTTATTAAAACATAAAGAACAATTTAACAGTAAAATAATGCACTTCATATAAGATTTACTGCGGTGAAAGTAGTCGTCCATTACCCTATATTTATACCAAGTTCTTCAAGTTTTCCTGGTTGGCTCTCCCCAAACTCGGCCACATTCACATTCATTTCACTAGCATTTGCAGTATTTTGCCCTTTCTTCAGAAACACTAAAAACGTGATATTATCAGAACTGCAATCGAACTACAATCGCAATAACGAACACATGCAATTGTGCTGACTACAAGTACAATACCTATAGCAACAATTGTGTTGATTGCACTAAAGTTGTATTTTGGTTTTCTATCGTACAGACATTGTCCAACTGCAGAAAAACATTTTCTGAAGTATACTTGTGTATTGCAGCTGCAACACTGTTCACTGCAATGCTACTGAATTTTATTACGGATAAATAGCTGATAGGCAAATACCACCAAGAGTGCATATGGACATGATGAAAAAGACTGACAGGTGGAGCATATGGTTAGCGCTGCTTATTTGCTGGCTTGCATATTTTCAGCAATTATCATCAGGTATAAAAAGCAGCTCAAGTTGAGCAGAAGTGATCGCCACTCTATAAAACTGCACCATAATGCATGCAGGTGGCATTTACATTTCATCGACGAACTTACATGTACTTTCGCAAGTACATGTACATGTATATCCCTCATGTGATTCTAATGCTGATGTTGTATCAACAGATCCATGTATCCCAGCTTTTCCAATAAAAAGTCTCAAAGTCGCCCAAAACCAAATCAGTCGCTTTGCCCAATCTCAATTAAGTTGTCCATTCTCTCCTTTCAGATGAAACTCCGAGATGTTCCCCTGCCTCCGGCTGGCCCTGGCTGGACGACTCTGAACAGCGCTCGCCCCATCAAGCCCCACCATGTTCCTACGGATCCGCTACTTCCCCGCCGTCTTCCTGGCGCTGGTGGTGTCCCTGCTGTTGCTCATCCCCTACTACTATCTGGACACATGGGTCACTGTGCCTCTGTTAAAAGTGATGGAGGACACATCGTGGCGGCCGCCTCCTTCTTCCGCTCAACCCTCATTGCATCCTCTGCAGCAGGCGCTTCGGTTGCGCTGGAACGACAGTGAGCAGCAGCAGCCGCAGCAACCGGAAGAGGAGGAGGAGGACAGCCAGCCCAACGAGATCCTGCCTCAGGTGGCACCGCCTCTGCGGCACGACGGCGGACAGCAAAACTTCAACTTCATGCACTTCCGGCCGAACGCTGCAGAGTTCGCCCTCCAGATGGCTCGCGACCGTCTCCGCATCGAGCGTTTCGGCATGCGTCCTCCCATCATCCACAGCCGCTCATGGGAGCAGAACGCACTCAGCAACGACAGCTACCAGGAAGACGGGGAAGAGCGCCAGTCGAACACCACCTTGCAGATACTCATCGTGACGTACTTCCGGGGAGGCACCACGTTTTTCGGCGACCTCCTCAACCAGTACCCGGGGACGTTCTACCATTTCGAGCCCTTGCACACCATCAGCTACAACGACCAGGCGCAGGAACCAGAGCAGGTTGCAGAGGCCATCCGCGTGCTGCGCCACTTGCTGCGCTGCCAGTACGAGTCAGTTCCAGCCTACCTGGATTGGGTAAGACAGGATGACCATCGCTTCCTCTTCGAGCATAACCACCGCTTGTGGTTGGGCTGCCAATTCCAGCCCCACCTGTGCTTCCAGCCGAAATTCCTGAGCGCCATGTGTCGCCTCCACCCCATCCACGTGTTCAAACTGGTGCGGTTGCGGCTGGCGTACGCCAAACGGCTGATCGACGAGTTTCCAGACCTGCGGGTCATCTACCTGGTGCGAGACCCAAGAGGACTTTACAGCTCCCGTCGAGACCTGGGCTGGTGCAACACCACCCGCTCCTGTATCGACCCGGACGTCTACTGCGCCGACATGCGCCAGGACCTGACCACGGCACTGGCAATGCGCCGGAAGTACCCGGATCGCTTCATGGCGCTACGCTACGAGGACCTGGCGCTCAACCCGAAGACGCAGATCCAGAAAGTGCTCGGCCAGCTGGGACTGACCTTCAACGGGAAGATGGAACGCTTCATCGAGAGCCACACTGGCGAGAACGGTGGTGGACCTTACTCCACCAAAAGGGACTCCCGCAGGACAGCCTTCTCCTGGAGGCACAAACTGTCACCGCACGAGGTGGAGTACGTCGAAGCCGCTTGCTCCGACGTCATCAAGCAGCTCTCCTTGCCGTAGAGCAGTGCCCTCCAGAAATCCTCGGGAAGAATTCCCAGATGCATGGAAAAGACCGTTCCGGAATAAAGTATACTCAACAAAATTACTGACCATGTGAAAAAAATTCAGTTAAGGACAGCAGTTTCTTGGTGTAAGATCGAATTTATGAGAAGCGCTGGGCTTCACGGCAGGTGCACATGTTGCCTTTCGGGTATTATATTTATTGTCAAAACTATAGGGTTGTTATTGTACCATGACAGGACACAGTGGAAAATGACATCAAAGGACTTTATACTCATCTTGAGCACTTCTTGAAGTAAACTGTCAAATGGTGTTTGCTTCTTTCCCATGTTGTTCAGTGAGTTTGACAAGTCAAGCCCTACACTCTTAATGCTATAAATTTCGTAAGCAACTACTAAAATAAATAATTACTCGTTAACTACTTTTCTCCAATGCAGAAAAGAAGATGACACAAATCTACATTAAGGAAGAGATACATATGTAGCTTTAAAGTAAGTATTATTTATATTAGGAGTACCAGCACGTACCCAGATGCAGTTCGCAAATCCAATGAGATTGGCGGCAATAATTGGTAGGATATCTTCAACAATTCCCCAATTGCAACGATGCGGTCGTGGACGAGTGCCGCTCACTGATGCACTTTGTGCCTGTACATAAATAGCCAACAAGGATTGAGGATTGGCAAGGATAGATGAATTTACGGTTGTGCATATTGCCACGTACCTAGTGACTAGCTAGTGGCCGGTGAAAAGAAAAAGAACATTTGTTTATTGTATTGAACCTTGCATATTTTATATTGTTTTATTTATATGTGAACATACAACGCGATGTTTCTGAAACTTTAAAAGAGCCATAAACATGTATGCCTGTATATACTGCGATTTAATCAGCGTTTCCCCAGGTCCATTCCATGGAATGAAGGCCAAAAGTATTGTTTTTGATTGCTGAACTATGACTATGCCATGAAATACTGTAATATATGTGTTTCTGTAAATATAGATACGAAATTGATGTCAATAAATGTGAACCAAGACGCTTGGTTATTGGGTTTATTTAAAGAAGCACCATTCAATTATTTAGCTATTAATAAATTGAAAACTGGAAATTATAGATAGGAAATTCTGATATACCAAAGGCATGAATTTCACTTTTTTGTGAATAGATGTGGATTATTTAAAATTCAAGATTTTTTTTAAAAATAAATCAATTTTTTAAGGCTTTAAATTTATTCGTTTTATTTGTTTAAAAAAAGCGTTCTATGTGTGAAAACTTCAACAATTCTCTTTCAAAATTCTGTGGACTATATAATGCCTCATCCATCATTCGCTATTCAACAAAGAATTTAAAAAGTAAACGTCACGAACAAAGGTGTTGATTGTTGAATTTGTTGGGAACCAGCAAATGCAGGAAATAAAATCAAATCACCAAGAGTGCATTTGGGCATAATGAAAATAACTGACAGGTGGAGCATATCGTTAGCGCTGATTACTTGCTAGCTTGCATGTTTGCATCAATTATCATGAGGTATAAAAAGCAGCTCAAGTTGAGCAGAAGGGACACTATACAGGGTTCCCCCAGAAATTTCATTTTCAACTTCCCTGACTTTTCCCGGTTTGAAAAAAAATTTCCCTGACCAATG
>JAQGAO010006304.1:0-12466 GCA_034697705.1 Ommatoiulus sabulosus | reverse complement strand
TACCTCAATTAATCGCCGGGGGGGTTTCTCAAAAATTGCAAACAAGCGCCCCGGCGTTTAATTCCGTATTTACGGTATTTTTCTGGGACGGGAACGTACTTTTATCGAGTTTCATATGACGTGATTCATTGAAATGACATCAAAAATGACAAAAATAGTAGGCTATTTAAGTTAATCCACAATTAATCATTTCATAGAATTTCAGATGCCTAGCAACGTCCAATTGGATGCTTTCATTTACATGCAACTTTTAACTTTTTCGGAGAAATTTAAAAAATATTGCTTTGTGGGTGAATGAGTTCGTGCAAGTTTAATTCCCCTTTAATTCATGTCTATGGCTCGAAATGACTACGTAAACGAGATTAAATTGTTTCCAAAGTGAATTTAATTGCGATATCAGGTTACACAACGGCGATCTTGCTTTCAAATTAGCGAAACGAAAGCATTTTTTGTCAAGTTTAATTAAAGCTTAATTCGAGCCTATTCGACGAATTGTGATCCCACAAGGTTTTCTATGTACATGTATATTAGTGAGAAACAATTATGAAACCATGACGCAGAATGCAGCCCATACTTAAATCTACATTCTACAAAGTTTACCAAACTTGCGTTCACTTTTACGAAACTTTTTTATTCTTTATGTAAATCTTCAATTCAAGACGGTCAGTTTGACACAAGACGACCACATTTCAGCGAATATTCAGAGTTGTATACACTCCCATAGCAAGTACTTCATTTTCCATAGTTTTCCATGTTTTGTCTGAACAAATTTAACGCCGAGTGGCATTTGCAAATGATTAAAGTATATTCGATGAAGTGAGATCCCACACGGTTTTCTATGTATATTAGTGAAAAACAATTATGAAACCATGACGCAGAATGCAGCCCATTACTTAAATCCAAATTCTACCAAGTTTACAAAAATTGCATTCGGTTTTCGCAACTTTTTTAGCCTTTATGCAAATCTTCAGTTCGAGACGGTCAGTTTGACATCCAAGACGAACATATTTCAATGAATATTCAGCGATTTATACTGTACACTCACTCCCATAGCGAGTACTTCATTTTTCCAGTTTCTCAAAGAATGTCTGAACAAATGGAACGCCGAGCTGCGTTTTCAAATTGGGGCTATCTTATTTCGCGCAATTCGTCTGCTTTTCATAAAACAGGGTGGATAAAATTTCAAAATATATTATAGAAAGCTATTCAAATTTTCATATAGTCAGGAAAATCTATGCAAAATGCATGGAAACAAAATATGGCGTCGAAGAGTGCGCCACCGGCGCGAAACCGTCAGTTCGCCTCCATAATTCATGAAGTATGATATTTCTGTCTGTATTTTATGCCAAGTCGTTACGTGGCATTAAGACGCTCCTGCTGACAGCTTTCGCATGGCCAAAAATCGTTTTTGCTTATACATGTATAAGACATGATAATAAAACAGCTTTTTCAATTTCTCTTCTATTTTTCAAGGCAGGATCCGTGTAACGTACTCACTGACGCACTGCGATGACGTCAGGGAAAACGATTTTTGGGGATAAGTCAATAGCATCGTCCTAAGAGGTTAATCCTTACACCACTCATGTTTTCGCATTATTTATGTTATTTACTCTTGACAAAAAAAATGCTAAAGTTTTTAAGCCAAAGTCTGCGCAGATTAAGGAAAAAAAATGGCTTCCTAAGCCACCTTTTTACTTGAAAATTTGACGGCATTCGCAACTTATCATGAAATTTTAAGTTTGACAGTGTTACGATAAAAAACGCCATCATGAAAACCAAAACTGCTCGGGGAACTTCGCAGCATAGATTTTAAGCCTTTACAAGGGTACTCAGACAATGTTTACGAATCGTATTTTGGCAGTAGTGAAGTTAATTGCGCAAAATGGGCACGATAATTGGCCTAATAAATTCAATCGTATATATTTTGTAAGCCAATAAATGCAATCCTTATGCCTTCGCGACAACCAAAGTACGATCATAAAGTTGCTTGAGTACGGCCTCTAATAATTTGTGTGCGCTGTTAATATGTACCAAATGCCAAGCCATTTAGCACATCAGCAATGCGATACTACACTTTTGTTCATTCATTTTATTTATAATCCTATCAATTTCATCCTAATCCCACATAAAAGTAGTTCAACTAAATTTAATGCGATTTTTTCATAAAATTGAGTTCATAAATTGTAAGTAAAATCAAAATTTTGCGATTGTTTCAATTATTTAAAATTAAATCAGAGCACGTGGCATAAATACTGAAAAATGAGACATCATCCAAATTTCCACGTTGTTACAATTAAACATAAGCGAAACATTGCGATGATATTTGACTAATTTATAATTTAAAACGCATAGAACTAAAAATGAATTCACATTTGAGGGAAGAATAGCTCATTGTTTGAACGGATATAAGGATAAAAAGGGGCATTTTTTATTATTTTGCAATATTGATTTATGAGAAAGCCCGTGAATAAGGGCTACTATCAGTACAATGTTGCTTTCATATTTCATATCCGAGTGGCAAACACAATGGGGAAATTTTTGATACCTTTTCAAATAAACTGAATAGCAATTTCAACGAGGAAACCGATTGAATAGCAAACGTGACGTCAACGAGCCGAATTCGCAACTCAAGATATAAAACTTGGGTGAAGAAAAAATGCCAGGTTTAATTTTTCATTGATGGCAAACCTGGTGAAATCGGGAAGATTGATTAATAAAAGATGCGCTTAATTGATTACCACATAGTTTCCTGACATTTGTGATAGGTGAAATCTAACCTTTAGGAGTTGTCAGAAACGTTATTACATTTATTACAAAAAAGAGAACTCGGTTCTCTTGATTCATGAAATTGATGTAATGACAAAACTGATTAACCGAAATTGTTAAAAAGATTGTCTATTTTCAGGAAACGGAAACTACTACATTTTTCATAATATTCAATTTTTTTTTTTGTGAATTTGCATTAATATTTCGGATTATGCTTTCATCAAGTCTATTAATATTTTTACAAGGATGTTTTTGTAAATGAGGTTATAAAAATATTGAAAAATGAGACATTTTTGGTGAAGAATGTGACACTTTTGGTGAAAAATGAGACTTTTTGCAGAATGATGAGACATTTTTATGCTGAATGAGACATTTTTCGTAGAGAATGAGACAGTTTTCGTAAAGAATGAGACAGTTTTCGTGAAAAATAAGACATCATTCGTGAGAAATGAGACAATACTCGTGAAAGAGGTAAAATGAGATATTTTTTAGAAAACGTGCTTCCTACAGTCATATTTCTCATGAAACTTCTACATGTATTTTCAAGAAATGCTTTCCACAGAGAAAATTAGTTTCAATTGCCTTAAAATGCTGTCTGTCACCATACATGCAATAATATTCCAAAATATTTAGCCAACCTCATTAATAAAAACATACAAGTTCCTTTAAAAAAAGCTAAATATATTACTTCAAACAGTTAAATAAATGCCTTTTAAGTAATTTTAACTATGAACAATGTGGATTTGACGTTTAAATTTTCGAGAAAGCAAAGAAAGTTTGAAAACATTTTAAAATTCAATAAATGAGGTTATTCTTGACGTACGTCTCACTTAAATCATCAATTATCTATTGTTCGCAATGGATTAGTTCGAGCTTTAAAGTGCGAAACCCCAAAATCTCGACAAATGACGAAATTCACAGAACGTCTTCGGAACCTTTCATCACAGATTTTTACCACAGGTCTATTTATAATTTCATAACGGAGGCTTATCGTCGCTAAAGCCAACAAAAGGGGGATATTAAAATACATTCGGAGGCTGGGGTAAATAGGGTCCCAGGTGCTGTTAATTCATCCCATTAATTTTAAGCACGTTGAAACAGCTCCCAACTTAGGCGCACAATATTAATGCTCGAAGAAACAATTAGAAGAGCTACTTATAAGAGCTTTTGACCCCTAACCCCCGGCTCGCCCACTTCCAACGCCAATTCGTAAACATTAAATCTCTGAAAAAAATATAATTGAAACTGTGCATTAAGCCAGAAGTGGCTCCAAAATAGGCCAACCTGCTGCGCGATGTGTATGAAAACAGCATTTTGTGTTTACGACACATAAAAATCCCCGTTTCGTTCATCAACTTCCGAATTGGAACTAAAAAAAAAGGAATTACGTAATGTACAGTACGTAGATTTCCACATCAGCTCTGCTTTAAACGCCCTTACTGCGAAAGTCAGCTTTTACATCATGAAATCATCATATATGAAAATGTGTGTTAAAACGTGTGAAAATTTCGGTTGAAACATGTATTTCGGTTGAAACGCGTGGATATTTCTGTGAGAACATGTGAAACCTTCTGTGAAAATGTGTAGAATATATCTATTAAGACGTGGACATTTCTGTTAAAACGCAACGACATTTGTGTTAAAACGTATGAAAATTTCTGTGAAAATGTGTAGAATATCTATTAAGACGTGTGGACATTTCTGTTAAAACGCACCGACATTTGTGTTAAAACGTATGAAAATTTCTGTTAACACTTGCGGACATTTCCGTTAAAACGTGCATGTGGTTATTTATGTTAGAACGTATGAAAGTATGCATTATGAAAATTTGTATCATTTGCACGATTATGGAATATAACTTTCAGATCTATTTTCCTTCTTAAATCATAACTCACATGAGTATAATGATACTTCAAAAATGCTAAGATTTGACCTTTTATTTTTCAAAATATGAATATTTTAATAAATATTATTTTTATTAAAATTAGTACGTTAATGTGAAGTTAATAACATAAAAAGATGAATCTTAAAATTTAATAAATATGATTATACTCGGATAGATGAGTAATACTTTAGGGAAAAATTATATCTGAAAGTTAATTCCTTCCTAAAAACGTGCATGTAAATGATCCTGAAATTTCTACCTTATTCCTTGCATAGGGGTTATAGACCCCGTCAAGATAATTATGTTGACATAAGAAGTAAGTAAAATATAGAGACATGATGTGGGTTTCTTATATGAATTATGGATTTATGGCGTCCATGGCATTTCATCGAACATTTCATGACAATTACATGTATGGTTATGAAAATAGTCCATTTGATTAAAATTATAAATATGAACTATTTCCTAATTTACAATCCACGGTATATACAGTATAAGCAAAGAGACTTATAATTATAGCAGCAAGCTGAGCACATTGTTTTGCATCAGGGCAATACTTTATAAAAGATTTATTAAACCATCAACACAGAAGCATATTTCAATGTTTTCTTCAAATGCAGCTATATGCATTGCGGTCATCTCAAGACGTCAGACAACCATGATAACCCTATTCAACCTTGTTGATACGCACTGGCTCCAACAGATACATTGGGTGCCCTGCACTTGATGACGTCAACAGCGAGGTAAGGAATGGTCTATCGCCATTATCACCCTCTAATTAACCCCCATAATCGTCGCTTGCTTCAGCTCATTTTCCGCTAAAACACCCCAGCTATTTATAAGGCGAATATTTCTTCGTTTGTTTCGGTCAAAAGATCAGCCCAGTCAACCTTAAAACTCGCTTTAGATTAAGAATAGGGTAAAAGGAGGCAACGGGGTGCAGGGATAGGAGTTAAAACAGAGGTGAAACAGTTTCTATCGTCTATTTCAAAGCATAATCATTCCGATCCTACTAGATATGACCCCAGCATGAATTTGCCAATTGATGGCAAGCGAGGGTTTAACTTTATAGTCTTATGGCTACCGGAAGTCCATGACCCCCATTTCTCTCGAAACATGTTGCACGCAGCGCCTGTATACCGGCAACGAAGCCTGCAGTGATTGCTGAATCTCAGGGGCAATCCCTAAATCCCTAAAGTTCGGCAATCTGCATCGCAGCGATGCAATGCGAAATTGCCTGCATTACGGGGGATGGACAAAGCTTGTTCTATGTAACCTAAGCCGATTAGACTTCAGAACGATACAAGGATGGATATACATTTGACTATGGTTACGGGTACAAGGATCCTTTTACAGATTTTACACATTCGATTACAAGAATCAAACAAGAATCATCCAGTTCATCGTAGCATCCTCAGAAATTCTTATAGAATATATTGGAAAATCAACTGGGATTTTGTCAAGTCTATTGAAGCATTGATAGACGTTCGTGGCATGTATTACTTCACCCATCGAGTTTTGTAAATTTCGTCCCATCGTCAATCAAAATTCATCCAGCACAATAGAGCATCTAACAAGTTCCGTACGATTCATCGATATCAATTGCTGTTCACCTACTAAATAAACTTGTGATTAAAAATAATTAGTCGGGATTCAACGAGACAACAGAACAATCAATATTCATTCCTCACGAAATAACACGATTTTCTAAGTTCATTAACGAATCTACCAAAATTCACCAAATCTAAAAAACAAATACAACATTTACTCCACTTGACAAAGAAGCCATCGATATTCATACAGTAAAACAATTTCAAATGAAACTTACTTCATTAGAAATACAAACAAGATTCACTAAGTTCAATCAAAAAGTAAACTAATAAGATTCAGGTATAGGATTCAAATGAATTCGACTTATCAATAATACAGCAAAGAATTACACAATGAACTGGGATTCATCAAGTCCATTGAAGAAGGATTCTAGAATCATCAACCACAAATATTCAGTATTGATCCATGTAAAAGATTCATCCATGTACACTTCCCTGAATGCAAATCTTGTCACAGAAATGCCCATTTTCCTGTTCCAGTTGCTCGAAGACGCAACCGGAAGCACGACAGTCGCCATATTTCATGAACCCTCTTGGATTATAATATAAATGGGTTTGTTATCGAGATACACAAAGAAAGATTCCCCATTGTTTCCAGCAGAGATTCACGCAGGGCCCTGGGGGCAGCCATCTTGTTTTTTTGGCCCATAAAATAAATCCATAGGAAGTTAATGTCACACCAGGCGGAAGCAGTAAAGGGAATGCTCCTCTACCCTCATACGGGCACTTCCGGTGGCGACAATTCATGAATAAATAAATGCTCAAGCACCACTGGCCCCTGGGAACGACCGTTGACAAATGGTGATGAAGATTTACGGAAAGCCATATTGGACAATTTATTAAATAGAAATAGGACATAATAACGTCCTATTTTTGGAATTTGCTACCCGTAAGGACAATGGGTAATAAAAATTGCGAAAATGGTCATTTGTCTCGGTGTGAAGTAAGCCTTTGCTTGTACTGTGTCAGAAATAAAGATGGTGGTCCTACCATAAGGATGATATACACTACAGTTTAATAAATTATGTCATATTTCGGTGTCATAATATTGTACGTTAGTAAAAAATATTACTCAGCAATGAAAAAAAGCACGTTAAATTCTTCATTGAATAAATTCCTCCGCTTTACTGGCATTAATTGTTTCAATCTTTTTCAAGAGGGTGTCCAAGAGATCCATCTTAGGGGACGTTTTCAAAGATTTAGACAAATATATATATATTTTTTCGAGAATTTATTAATAGATAACAATATGAAATAACTAGAAATTAGTAACTTTTCTATAACAAAGTTCTCAGGCTTCCGGTTTAATAGTCCCAAGATTGTAAATCCCAAGATGGTAGATTTTAAAACTTCAAATCCAGTTTTGAATTCTTTTAAAATGAACGCTTGGAAAAACCTGAAAATGTTATATTCCAAATTTCTAATTTTTTCTAATTGTCACAATAGGTGGAAATATTTAAGTTTGTCTAAAATAAACGTATTTTAAAAAACAAAAACTGCACTAGATTCCATTTTTTTAAATAAATAAATAAACAAAACCATTTACAAAAAAGGACATTTTTAGGAGACTTAGAGGCAGCATAACTAAACATCATAATGAACAAAATTATTGTCCAATTGAAACAAAGTTTTGGAAACCCATGCAATTAACAAATGGGTCCCCGCATAGCCATCAAGCCGAGTGTGTAAATAGATCAATCAATTATCTGTCTATAGCCCTATTTTTGTTTACATTTCCGAGGTGTTTTTTGCTAAGCGCTCGGCTAACAGTCTGTTAACCCCGTTGCTTTTGCGCCGAATAACAATTGAGTTAAATCGCCAATTGGGTTCAATTAGAAACGAGATTGCCAAGGATGGCATAAAAGCTATTTGCTTAATGAGTTGATGAGGACGTATGGCGATTGGGGCTGAAACGAGCGATTAAATAAATAACCGAAGAGTGGAGTAAACACAATGAGTTAAGCAATGACATCAATGCCGCTTTAAGGGGGTTAAACGCCCTATGCTCGCAATGATAACATTTCCAAAAAATGGAAACTTACTTTTAGGGTGGGCACAGAATGGGAAATGTATTATTACATTTTTCAGGCAATTTTAGTCGTGTCCGAAAGAAACTGGAGACTATTTTTGAAAATGTATTTTACTAATTATGGATTTAAAAATGAAAATTCCAATGAATAACAATTCGACTTAATTTGTGTTATATCAATAGCAAAAGTGAAATATTTTAACTATGATATAATTTCCTATTATTTTTGGTATATTTTATTTAATGCAATAAATTGCATCCAACCCCATCTTTAGACTGAAATAATCTATCATTGTGAAATGCAGTTTTTTAGTATTAAAAATGAATTTTGCAAAAACGCTTAAATTTCATTTATATGCATTTTTCAATATTAAAAGGAATTTTTCAAAAACTCTTTTAAATTTCATTTAAATACATTTTGTTTTAATTTCATAAAATGCATTTTGTTTAAATTTCATAAAATGGCCTTTCTTGTCAATTTGGATCGCAGCCATTGAATATTACTAAAATTACCAGAGATCCACCAAGAGATTTCCTCGATTGTTTCCGCCTTTCTAAATTTTAAATTTTATATTTCAGAACTAAGAAGTATGATATTCATTGAGAAAATGAAACTGAATTAGTGAAGTGTTATAAACGCGACATGAATCGGTCATGAAATGAATTTTAAATGGAAATACTGCGATATTTTTAATATACTAAAACATTTTGATAGATATATTTTATGACTTTCAACTACGGTAAATTTAACTCGGTACGTTAACTGTATAAATTGGATAAAATGCGAAAATGAACCCAAAGGAAGACCAGTTACGCTTTTAAGAGGGTGAGATATATACAGTACTGTATACTGTACATGTACATGTATACCTGCAATGGTAAATTTAAAAAAGACCTTTAAAAAAATCTAGCATTATTTCTCATTTTAGAACAAGTTATGAAATTTGTTATCAGAATAAAACTAGTAAATATGGCAATAATTTGATAGATAAAATTGAAGTGATGAACACGATTTCAAGTTACTGCATTATTTCCACATTTACGTTCCTTTCAGGAATCTTCACCGTCTCGTTTTATTCATTTCCGGCACGAAACAGGGCAATTTGAATCATCAGTCGCACGAAAATATCACGAATTTGCGCAACAAACAACAGCAGCTGCCCGATTTTCCCACGATTTTTAATTTATTGCTGCTGCCGGCCATAATAAATAACGCGACGCCATCTTGAAATATGTACATGACCATAAATCGATTTAAAAATCTCACTTCGCGTAGATCTAATTTCTGTTCAGAGATGGCGTTGCACCCAACCGTACAAGGGATAAACAAATGTAACGATCATCATCCCACTGTTAGCACCCTTGTCATGACCATTAAATGACCAAAAAAATATACAATTTTTTTAATATTAAAGATTTCGAAAACAAAATTGAGGCTCGATCTTTACAAAAATCTGTATTTTTTTTCAGATAATTCATTTGCCACATCACGTCAATCCAGCTAAACAATTTTATTTCGATTAAATTTATGTTTAAACACACAACGCAAACACTAAACAAACCATGAATTGCATTGTTTACGTAATTGCCAAGTACGAATGATGAAATCGTTTCTTAAAAACGGGCATCAATTCTTAACTACAGTGTATATACCTATCAAATAATGTGTCGACAATATCCACGTTTCAAACACATAACCGATTAAATTACTTCAACTTAATTTAGTGTTCATCACTTAGAATTATAGTCACCAGAGTAGGCTACTGTTTTACGCAAAAACTTATATCTCAGTAACTTTGACAAATATAAAATTTAACGGAGTTACTTTCATACGTCAATTTAAGTGCTCTTGGCGTTCCATTTTGAATTCATTCCCGGTTTTATATTTTTTAAGCAAATACATGTAGTTTAATAGAAACGACCACAAAAATATATAATTCGGAGCTAACCGACGCGACGTACAGAAACATTTTCTTTTCAAATATTTATTTCCAAGACTCGGTTTGTCATTGGCAAATTTTTTAACTTTTAAAGGGATAAACATAAAAGTCCACAAAGATATTCCGAGCTAACAGACCCGTACAGAAACATTTTCGTTTCAAATATTTATTTCCAAGACTCGTTTTGTCATTGGGAAATTGTTAACTTTGCTAATGCTTAGGAGCCTCTCAAAACGCCGTTGTTATTCTCATCACCAGAATTTCCCTCGCCGAAGAGAGATTTTCATTCAAAAAACAAACAAAAACCCACTCGTCTTCCTAAGTCAATATTTTGAGTTTTCTCTTCAAACGTATAATTTATAATCTCTTTTATACGAGAAAGCGAACTCCGGCGAGAGAATGAGACTAAGCCTAACGTGAATTCAAAAGAAGGAAAAAATCACTTAAGTCGAAACAAACCCGTGTCTTCATCTTCAACTCCATTCAACGCCGAGCGAAGTCAGTTTTTAAAATGCGTCAAAATCCTCATTTTCAAGCAAAAATCCCCCTCCCCCCCATTGTGAAAAGGTTGCACCATTGTGCAACATGATTCAAAATGGGCTGATACTCGAGCGTTTGATTCGCTTTAATTAAGAGCGATTCCCGAATGCCAGAAATTCGGCAAACAAAAGAAAATCGATGAGAAATAAGACAGGAGTGGACATTTGCATAATGAAAAGTGAAATAAACGAGCGGGATATCGTCTCGGTGCGAAATGCGAAGCGAGTGAAAAATGGGGAGAAAAGGAGAAAGATAACCGGAAGCTAAATATGAAGCAACAAACATAATTAAGAGGATCGTGTCATACGAAAAATAAGTCGAAAAGCGTGTAATTGCCCAGAAAATCAACGAAGGTTGAATTGCGAGACAAATACTTGTTAAATTAAGCATGAAAAATTCATGATTTTCATGCAATTGGCCGCGAATAATGCAAAATCAAATGTTCTGATTTTTATTTTTTTTAAGAAAATACAGCTTTTCATAATCTATGGAATGATAGCTAAGAGTTGAAAAATTTTCTATAAATATCCCATGTTTGTCTACAGTAGGAATTGTGTATTTAATTCTTAAATTCTCACGCTCAATTTCAAATTAATGAAAATCTATTTTTAGCTAAAGTTCCATATATTGATCCCTATAGGGCGCTTTTTAAAATCCCCATGATTTTCTAAAATAAAATTGATGCGTGCAAAATTTGTAATTATGAAATCCGTATTTACGAATAAGTTAGGACAAATTATTCAAAATTTTGAATTTTATGCTCAAAACTATCTTCGATCCCGAGGTTACAGCTATTGATAATCTATGGAATTATAGTTTAGAATTGAAATATTTTCTACAAATATCATGTTTGTCTATGGTAAGAATTGTGCATTTCATATTCTTAAATTTCTCACAATCCATTTCAAATTAATGAAAGTTTTTTTTAACTTTTTTTTATTGATTCTTAGATGGCGCTTTCTTAAATTCCAAATTTGTAATTATGAAATCCATATTTAGGAATAAGTTTGGACAAACTATTCAAAATTTGGAATCTTATGCCCAAAACTATCTTCGATCCAAAAAACTGACATGAGCACCGGCAGAACGTTTCTTAAGACAACATAAAAGGAAACCTTCCGTTCTAAGAAATGCATATATTTTTGGAATGCATTTTCCCTTTAGAGATTAATAGCACACTTAAAGTTGTTTCCTAAGTAAAATTTAAGAATATGTACTAGTATGCAAATAATTCGACATGGAACGGGAAATCAAACATCTCTGGAGAATAGTTTTATTTTTGCTTTTAAAAATTTGCTAGTACAGTATAAACAGGGAAGTACTTTTTAAAGAAATAGCAGTGGTAGGGCCTATAAATTTGCATTGCTTTTTTTGGGGGGTAGGGGGGGGGGGAAGGTAAAGTAAATTTATTTGCTTTAAAAAATCCACCATTTATGGATCGATACATGCAACAAGTTTAATATAAGACATGCGAGAAATTTGGAAAGGAGAAATTCCCCAAACATTAGCTATGTACATTTTTTATTCTACGCCTAAAACTATCATCACATTAATTACCATAGAGAATTGAGAAGAGTTACGAGGCAAATTATTTCGAATTTTCTTTTCCATATTATTGACAACTAGCGGAAAAACCCGGCTTCGCCCGGGGTTAAATTAAGGTAGAAGAATGTATAAATTGGAAAATTTTCGAGTT
>JAQGAO010006303.1:0-12467 GCA_034697705.1 Ommatoiulus sabulosus | reverse complement strand
CAATGTGAAATTTCTGACGTCATTTTGTCGTCATCGACCTGTTGACGGTGGCATCGACGACTTGGAAGAGAGCTCCAAGTCGTCTCTGGACATCGTCAACAAGAGCTCCTCTCGTCTGCTACCCTGTGCCAAAAACTGGTTTGAAAATTCCAAAAAGTGCGCCAATTTTAAAAAAATGCTGACAACATGATGCCAAAATGCCAACGTATTTATTAGTTTGTTATGGCGCTCTGGTTAAGCACTGACCAACACTGTCGCTATCATTATGGACCACTGTGGATTGCACGTCGACCATTGTTCAACTGTGTGACGTTTTCAAGATGGCGGAAAAACCGTCTACATCGTTCGTCGATATCATCGTGAATTAGGCATTAAGGTGCATGTCCACTACAGAAAATTAGGCGAGTTTTTGTATACCGAGAACCTCAGGGGGTTAGGGGCATCTGGCGTTATCGTCTGCTTAAGCGAGTGATTGTATGGCGCTTCGACGGAACTGTGCAGGCACCACTGACTCCCTGATGTACTTGATATACAAAAATTCGCCTAATTTTATGTAGTGGACACGCACCTTAAACAACTGTCTGTCGAGAGATACTGTGCCTAATGGCGTATTCGGATGGTCAATCTGGTGTAGTGTAATTTTCTTGCCAGTGCTACCTTAATATCACGTGATATTTTCTGCGCAGTGCAACCGGATGACGTTGCCAGTGCATTCTGCCAGGTGTTGCGATTCGAACACGCGAGTGCAAATCGTCTGTCCAAACAGCGGCCCAGTCACCGCCAATTTCTAACATCATGCATACAGCAGACGAAATCTCCTTTATTTGAAGAACAACGGACGAAATCTATTCCGCCATTTTAAATGCACCGCTACACTGACTCTCTTGACGGTGTAGCGGTGTACACACAGTGCAATGATTCGAATACGGGGCGCAGGATGCCCGACCGCCACAGAGAATGCATCAGTCTGATTCGAATAGAAAAAGTGCAGAAACGCTACACTGGTGTACTCCGGTGTACACCAGATTGACCATCCGAATGCTCCATAATTGTGTTTTGGCACAGGCCATTTCAGCTCGAGTTGCCAATAGCTCGACGGTGGTTACGTGAGCACCTCGAGACTTTGAGATGCCCAAGGTGGGTGCTGAACTGATGGCAACTTCCGCATTGTTTTTCCGGTCCGTTTTTTTTCCTGCCGATTTCTCGGCATGGGGCCCAATGGAAGCCCCTTTCTGGATTTCGTCGCCGAATGCAGACTTGTGTATGTTTACGCTACACTGCTAAGAAAACACGATGGCTGCCAAGTTCTAAAAAGCCTCGCACCATCTGACGGGATCCATTGCCTGTTAGCGCTTTGCTGGTGTTTTCCCATCGTGCGTATTTTGAAAGTTATTTTTAGCCAGATTTTTTTTTTTTTTTTGCCTAACCCACCTTAGCTTTCCACACGTTCCAAAACACCTACATGCATGTACATTGTAGATTCGACGTCAGGGACCTCATCACTTTAGGGGCATTCTCAGTGGGTTCACTCAGGAGCGAGAACTATATCTGGAAGTTGGACTTTTAATATTTAATGCGTTTCTTCCATCTTAATCAATTTTCTGATTTCAGTTGAGTCGTTGAACTGGAAAGGGTTCTGTGCAGGAATGTTTTGGAATTCTTGGAGAGTTCTTTGTCGAAAGCCTGAGTTTAAATACGCCGAGACATCGGCGTTGCATTTTAACTGGATTTTTCCAGACATCTTAATCGAGTTTTGCCAAGCTGCATCATGATCGAATGTAGTGACATTTTTATGGAAATATCTTAAGTGCTTTTGCTTCTTGGTCGTGAAGACGATTTCGACCAAAGTAGCGCGTCTTCGATCTGTTACTTGGTTGCACATCAGCGTGGTTTCGCGCTCCATTCGCTTCCTTTACAATCCTACTTTCTGAGATGCTGTATCTTAATCCAAAGCGGATTGTAATAATCCGATTGGTTGTAAGAAAACGCCGTACCACCGAAATTTGTTTTCCAAATAACTCCCCCCGGGGATTAATAGAGGATTTGTGGTGATTCCAATCATCTGCATAGCGTACCATCGCTTCGGAGTAACGTTATGGGATAACATTACGCATCACATCCACTCGAGATATATACTCATGAGGGAAAGAACTCATTTTATCAGTTGAACGTTCATTCTACATATATATAATGTATAGATGCTTATATACGTGCAAAATCGTGCTGCTGTCGCCTGTTTCAGAATCTCGTCTTGACGAATCTTACTCGTGAAAACAGTGTACTGTCTTAGAATGCGAGCACAAAGAATGCTTACTTTCGACGTGCTTCTTTCAGCTTCTTTCGTGCTTGTTTTCATCTTCTTGTTTCCAGCTTTGGGGCGCACAATGAATGCTGATAGCAGCGTGATGGTCAGTGTGCTTGGTGGCGCCACTGCATGCGTTATGCTATAGGTGAAACATTCAGCGTAAAACCTTCCACATAAGCATTATCATCTCATGATGAGTGCAGGACACGTTTTTACTGTACATAGGCTAAACTTTTGACCATTAGTGATCTGTGCGCCACTCTGTGTCTTACAAATCTGCTTTCGGATTTCCAAAAAAAGAATGTTTAAAACATTCTTAAAAGCTTATCAGCGCTTCTTGTAAGCTCAGCCTGGCTCGGCTAAGCTTTCTTTATGTGCGCCCTCATCTAAAAAGCATGCCGCATTTTTATCCCGCTTGGTGGTGATAGTGTACGCCGAGTGGTAATTGCCTGCAATAAGCATTCTTTGTGCTCGCACAAAGGTACATGTATTTGCTCTTAGTCTTGAGATGTAAAATCACCCTGCACACGACACGGAGTCGTGTTGGAGGAGTGGTGCATTTGTGAAGAGATTGACCTCTTTTAAGTCAACTTTTAGGCAAAAGTGAAGTTGTCGTCTTGAGAGTCGTGCCCTCGCGGGACGGCTTCGGGCGTTTGGCCACATTTCAACGGCTCGGTGGCATATTGGGGCCATTTGCTCCTCCTCAATTTGACTAATTGTGGCAGTTGGCCCAGTGGGCTATGGCTGACTCCGCGGGACCAGATGCACCGAGGGTGGAGGGCTTTTGGTGGCCTGGTCGTTGGATGGAAATAGAAATCGGTTTTTCAGCTAGGAGCAGCGATTTTTTTTCCCGCTTTTAATCACGGGCTAATGCAAACCAGGTTTTATTCATTGTCTCGGATTACATTACATGTGCCAAACTTGGACTTGCGAGGGAAACCTATAGAGCGTCGATGAACGTTTGTGCCACTCACTTAAAACGTATACAATCAACGTGTCTTTAAAAAGCCAGGCCGCTGAAAGCTGTTCACAACAAAACGGGTGCTGGAACGTCAAGCATTCTCCCTCGCCAAATGATACCAGGTTCGCCATCGAGGAGTTTATTTCGTTTGGAAATTCATAACCTGGATGGATGGCTGATAGGCTGGTAGCATTTCTCCAGGAAAGAATTCCTTGATTTTTTACGCAAGAAGTGGGTTTTTCAAAGTTGCACCGAGCACTTTATAACTTTTAATAAAGAGCTGGCTTTCTCGACATTCCACCAAGATTTTGATATCTCGAGATTTGATTGGGGGTTTAAGTGCCCAAATGCAGCTGATGCCATGGAGCGCCAACACGAGAACCACAGGGAGTGCCAGCTAGCTTAGCCCTGCTACTGCATGGCAATCCCCCTTACCACACGGCATTTACTTGCTGACTGTAGGGTATTGAATTGAATTGAATCGAATTGAGAAGGAACGCCATGCCGCTGTCGTCCAAGACGAGTGAGGTTGAAAGAGTTGGATTTCCCTAGATTCGGCCATGAGCTGTGTTCTCACTAGAGCTCTGCAGCTCAGCAACAGGGATGCTTTTCTCGTGCAATATTGTACGCTGATGACAGTAACCGCAGCACAACGCTCCTCGGTTTTTTATTGGCTGCCAACTTCGCTGTCGTTTTTTTGTTTCTTTCCCCGAGTGTTATTTCTGGAAACTGGTCGTGTTTTTCCCGTCCCCTTGCAGCCGTTGACGCAGCCCCTCTGCCCAATTTAACCTCTGTCGTCCGTATTTTTGGCCTTTTTGGAAGCTTGCCTGATCATTGTTACCGCAGCTACGTTGCACGCGCCAGCCAATGCCGTCAGCAGCGCATTTCTGACGCATTTCCAGCATCGCTCCCTCTAAAATATGGTCCCCAGGAAGCAAACTTCTGGAAAGATGGCGCTGACGTCACGTGGCGAGGCGCGGCCCCCTGGCGAGGAACTCGGGCCCTGCGATCGCTTCTCGCGCCGCCTGAGTTACTGCGCTGTTTACGCTTGTAGTGAGGAATGTTAGCGATTTAAACAAGAAAATTAACGAGATGACAAAGTGTTTCATTGTACGGGCGACAGACAACAGAAAACAAAGTGATAAGATAGATCAGGAAAATGAAGCTTTTGTTGAAGGCTTTGAATGATTTTACTGCCGTGGTGAATGACGGCCGGGTGTGAACAAAGTGGGTACAAATTGGCCCGCCTGCCACTCGTGCTTCAAGAGGCCGAAATTGTCAGTTGTCATGGAAATATCCATCGAAATTTGATACATTTCTCATAAATCTCCGCGAGTCTTGGAAGTATTAGGAGAACTCAAGAATGTAGTTCCACACCGGCAGTTGTGGGAGTAAGTTAGTGGTTTGAACTTGTTTGCTGACCTGTACATGCGTTTACATAGGTGAAATAATTCAGAATAGTATAATGATAATTGTAAAATAAAATTACTATTACTTCTACTACTACATGTACTACCACTACTATACTACTATTGACTAAACGGAAAAGTACATGTGCCACCTGGGAACTAAGGCTGTATTCACAATGAATGAATTGAAGACAACCGTCGTCACTCATGCGCAGATAAAATTGGCATACGTCATTTCTACATTTTGGCTGTCAAAAACGAAATGGACGGGAGCTCTACTTCGTCGTAATAGGGGTAATTAAAAAGGTACTGCCACGCCAGCAGTTGTGGTTTGTACTGTGCATGGCCGAACTGGTAATTTGCCGACTCGTAGATGCATGTGCATCTAGGTCACACAAAATCCAGTATTCCTATTGGCTGATCAGAAGTACTGCCACCAGGGAAAAGAGCACAGCCAAAACCAGTTGGCAGATGGAAGAGCACAGGCGAAAACGTCGGCAGATCTTTTTGGTGGCCGCACGTCCGTTTAGCCAATAGGAATACTGGATTCCTTGACCTAGATGTAAACGCATGTACATGTCAGCAAAATTGTTCAAACCACTCCACAACTGCTGGTGCTAAACTACATTTTTGACTTCCCCTTTTGCTCGTTGAATAATATTTAATTACATGTAGTTTGAGTTGGTAATGTAAAGGTTTTCGGTTGTATTGTTTCCGCTTCTGATATTATACGTGGATTAAGGACTTTCCATAAACGTTCCATAAACTCTGCCAAACTGCTTGGTCACTGCCAAAATTTTGTGAATTTTTTGCGTGTGAATTTTGTCCACATGACTTCACGACCGCCAAAGTAAGATTCGTAAAGCTTTTGACCGAGTACCCCTATAATGTAAACCAATGGAAATTTGCATAACTCTCATCTACACATCTGTTAATTGCCAACATTTTCGACATTTTCAATGAAACCGGATTAGGTGGAATTCCCCTCGCAATTGAACCTGACCGGTCTTGAGCAAGCTAGCTGCAAGAAGTGATCCGTTCTCGTGGATTGAAGTGAAGTGTGCCTGAGCCTGTCGAATGAATTGCCATAAAGGCGTCGTAATGGGCATGCGGTGGAGTGGAGTGCAGGTGCCGGCGCCGTCGCCATGTTTGTTCGGTACGGCGCTCCCGTAATCGATTTTCCGCCAAAATGGCTTCCTGGATGTATTATGAAATTGAACCAAATTTTTCGCCGAGGGAATGCCAACCAATAACATTACAATGTCAATGACATTTTCGTTTTTATGGTGCAGGTTGGCACTGGGCCAGCGCCTGTTATCTAATGGAGAAAATGGAAGATTGCTGGTTGATGCGGCGGTACGAACCGTGTTTCCGCACTGAAAATTGCCCGCATGCAGCATTTCGGGAAATTTGCTCGCCGGCACAGGTATGTGGGTGCACGGCGTCATACCTTTGTCTCTAAATGCTCGAATCTGTTGAAATTGCGTGACAGAGCCATGTTGTAAACTTATAACGTTATAAGTACATATATAGTAATAATTGATGTTTAAGATTCGATAAATCCTTCGTCTTAAGTGAGTCTCATGAATGCCATCGCCAACTATTACATTTAATACATGTACAGTATGCAGTTGTTACTTATTAAAATATTTAAAATACTTAATTATAGGGTTATCTGAACGTCGCGCATCTGTAGCGGTAATATCGCCCGCAAATGGGCTCTGTTTTAAGTGCTTAATCGTACTGCCTTTGCCACATCATCTTCCCATACGGAGGAAGGAAGTTGATGACCTACTTCCTGTTAACCAATTTTAATGTCCTCTGGTATTATATTTTTCAATTGTTCTAATGATCATCCCGCATCAAAAAATTAGTTCTTCAATTCGCAATATAAGTTCTAATACATGTATTGTATGTTAGTTTCTTGCACACGCATATTTTTGGGGACAGTTTTTTCCTCCCTGAAAATATACACGAAACTGTGTCTATCCTGTCTGTCTATCAAACAAGGGGATATTAGTGCTGCATTTTGCCCGGTTTTCTTGTCAAATATCTCCTTTGTGGGTTAAAACGCTCCTTAAACACCCTGTATTCGTGGTGTGGGAAGTTCTGGTCAAGGTGTGTGCAGTGAGGGTAATTGCGCAGGGGAGCGTTTTGTACGCTTTGTGTCAACTCGTGTGTATAGGGGATTGATTCACATTTCAACCTTGACCAAAATGACTTGCAAATCGACGAGAAAGTGCCATTGTTTTCAATGTTTGGAAGCTGGACCGATCTCGCTTTTAGTAATGTTTTTCCTCTCTTTAGCATTTCAAATTACATGTATTTCCTCTTCTTGTCCCAGTGTGAAGCGATTTCCTCAATTACATTAACTCCCGGTGCTAATTAAGGACCCGACCGTTTCAGTACCGTCAGCACAACATAGCGTTAGTTCATTCCAAGCTGCAGTTTCGTCACACTCCAAATTGCCTCGTTTCATTTTCGCGAGGCCATTTCTTTTGGAAAAATACCTCGGTGGAGGATGTTGGTTAGGAGGAACCGCTTCACAGCCCAACCGGCAGGTTATTAGTTGCAACATGACGCGGAAATATCGGTACCAGAACGTCCACGGCGATCCGAGGACACGATGGCTTCACTCCACGCTTCAGATATCCATTGACTCGCATTGCACGTGCATGCTGAAAAAGTGAAGCTGAAACTCGTTGCTCAGCTGTCGAGTGTCGCGCTTCGATATCGCTATCAAAATAGACCTACATGTAACCCTAACTTGGGAATGATCCGGTTTTTATTGCGGCAACTGCGTTTTATGAAGCGACGGCAACCCAAATATTTTCTCTGCTGGCTTCTTCGATAGCCTTTTAATTATCGATTTACGGTGCTTTTATTGATACATTTGCGTCGCATTTCCTAGTAACGGAATGAAGGGGGGGTCACTTGGCCACGTTTCGAGCTGTTTATTATGTAGAATTTGGGGTGAGGGAGAATGGCGAACTTAGGGTCGAGCAGGTTCTGGGGTGGTTTCGGTTCCTGGCAACCTTGATGCCTGCTGCAGGTGAGGTGGCTCCCCCGCCTTTCTTCGCAGCTTTCTTTGTTCTGGTAAAGGGGAAGACAGGTGGCTGACGGCCTGTTTTTTAGGGTGGCTCAAATAAGCAGGTTTGGTGGGTGTTGGTCTCAGTGATGAGAGCCATCACGACAACATCGAGGGGTGTCGGGAAAGGTGGTTTGGCCCACGTCCGTTTGGGCAGAGGAACAACAGTTCAACTGGGAAGTGTTGTTGCGAGGACTTGAAATGTCGTTAGATGGCGCCATCATCCACCGTTTTATTGAGTGGGGCATTTTGGTCAGTTTTAGCCCGTGTATGGTTTTAGGTTTTGCAATGACCAAATTGTCATCGTATGCTTTGGGACATTGCTTTAATTCCCTGTGATTCCATGCAGACGGGTGTACTCAATACCTAGTATCGTTGATGTGAAGTTGAAGGACATGGGCAGTGTCGTCCGTATACCGAGCAGTGTATGTCGTGTAGTGCAGTGTTGGTATAGTGAAACGTAGGCTGGCAGGCATTTGGCTATATCGCAAGAGGTAATGGAGATGTAGTGCAGCGTCCAATCGAGGTTTTTCGTAGCGATCGTCGTAAAAAGAAATGTTTTGTCGTCAGTCTCATTGTCAATTTGTCAGTCATATTGGTTCCGAAAATGAGCATATGCCGATGATGCCGCCATATTGACCCACTTTTTTGTCCATGTTGTCGGATGGCACGCTGGGGATGATGTGGATTTCAGGATATAGAATGCAGTGCGAACGTAGAAACCTACTAATGGAATTTCGGGCATCGTAGCAGATTGGCATTCTGAACTGTTACTGAGCACATGTGTTACGTTCAATTCAATTCAATTGTTTACCCTACAGTCAGTACATAGTACCATTTGGCAGGGGGGATCATTATACAGATTAAATCAGACTACAGAATAAGCAGACAGGTCATGATGGATCCCAACATCACAATTTAGTTATATTTCCCTCATTTGGGACTTTAAGAGGAGGATGGGATAGGAAGGCGATCATGGCCTATTTAATATAGGAACTATCTCAGCATTCGCCTGGAGGAATTGTGGGAAATCATGAAAAACCACAATCGAGGATAGCCGAACCGGGGATCGAACCTGGCCGTCTACCGAATGCAAGACCAGAATGCTAACCTCTAAGGCACCTTGCTCGGTTGTGTAGAGGATCGGTGCAGAACTTGCGTTCGTTATTGCGCAGAAAACTTCTGGTTCAATTCAACTCAGTACCCTACAGTCAGCAACTAAATGCCATATTGTCGAAAGGGTTTAATCGGTGGAGAAGTTTGCACTTGGTCTAGTTTTCTTTGCATTGATGAATATCAGTTGGTACAATTCTGCGAAGTGCACCTTTGCGTCAAGTGCCGCTCCACAAGACGTATAGCTAAGGAAAATGTTGTGCAGTGCGGAGAAAATAATATTTAGGTTCATTTCGACCATAAAGCTCGGTTTAACCGTTCGCGTGTGCAGCGCATCGCACGCGAGCGTTTAGAGGAGGGAGGGGTGAAGGGTGAAGGGGGGACTCCGGGGGAGGGGGGGAGGGAGCCAGGCTGGGAAGGCTGCGCGCAGGCGCTCGAACATTTTAGCGGCTGTCGACGTTTTTTAATGCGTTTTCTGTACGTTTTCCACTCAGTCGAGCGCACGTCTCAGCCATATCTTTCGCTGGCCCCAGGAATTGCTTAAGACATTTAAATCTGCGTGAGGTGAATTAGTTGCTTCTCCGCCTGTCGGCGCTTTGCCGTTCTTCCAGACTGATGCGAGGAAACAATGGTGGCACGCTTTCCATTTAACCCTTTTGGCCAGATTACTGTTTAATGCGCCATACGTATGCTCGGCACGTATCTCCCTTAACTGTTCGTGTTTTGATTATTGCTGGCGGAATTCCTTTCGTCTCATTTGTTGATAGGTGCCCAGGCAAGGAAAAAAACGGGCAGCGCCAGTTTACGAGCTTCCCATTAAGCGCCACCGACTCTGCGCGGAGGTGTTTTTCTCAGCGCGTTGCGCTCCGGTTGCGCGAAAACGCTGATTGCGCGCAAAAGAAATTAAGATTTCGGTTAGATTAATTGCATTGCTCGTCATCGGGGGGACGCAGCTGGAAAGCGGTTCTGGTACGGCGCTTCATGGAAGACGTGCCGTTGACGAGAACCTCGTGGCTCCGCAGTCTGCGTGTTCCTTCGTGCTGCCTGCACGTAACACCACGACTGAACTTTTTTTTTTAAGAACATCTGGTCGCAAACTTTGTTTTCCTTTTCAATTCACCAGAAACCCTTTGCACAGTATTATACGTAACATACATGTATGTAAGTAGGTGCACTCCGTGTCGGCGCTTTGATGTTTTGGTGCCGAAAACACCGCAGCGCCGCCCTGTTGGTTGAAGTGATCAGCTCGCCCTCAGCCACGCCCTGTGCTTGTAAACGAATCGTAGGCAACGTGCCACTCACCTGTGTTCTTTGGTTTCACGGGTTAAGATGGGCGTGGCTTCATCTTGGTGATCACTTCAACCAACCGGGCGGCGCTGCGGTGTAGTGCGCCTACTTATATTACTTAAACTGTGCCCTTTGGTTCTTGTGGGAATTTGGAATTCCGCGTCAAAGTTGGAATGGCCGACGGTGATCGTTGCGCCTTCAGTCTGATGGATTTTGGTTGATCAAAATCAGGTTATTACCAAAGCATCGCTCGCTGAAATGAACAAGAGCAAAAATGAAAAGGGATTCTGGAATGAATCGCTCGTAGAGGCGCATGCGCAGTTAGCTCCTGAAACACGCTGGTATACACATGTAGACAAACCTATTGCCATGTGAGGAAAACCACAAAAATGCGAAGCATCGCCCAGTCCGCTGAAAATAGTTTCGGAATTTCAGTGAATTACACTTATAGCTAGCTTATTAGTGGCACGCGACATTGGATGACTGTTGTCCACGAACAAGTACGTCATGTACTCGCAAAATAGGTACGAGCTAGAAGAGCTAGTACCGATAGTTATGCCTGATTCCCACTGGGCAGAATGAGCAGGGAAATAAAAATTCGTCTGCTCAAGCTGCTACAGACTCGCTGATTGCATATTCCCACTGGACAGCATTTCATCAGCGGAAAAATAAAGCGCTATAGCTAATGACGTGCAAAAGATAATTCAATTTTGAATTGAAAAATTCAATGCTCTGCACATATAAAAATGGATACTCCTATAAATAAGGTAAGATATGCCAGAAAAAAACCCGTAGAAATGCATTTTCAAAACAACTGGTGCGCCATTTAACCTTTATCAATGTTGCTCCACTCGAGCCTATGTTGGTAATGCCCGACATCTTGGAGTGCGCATGCGTGTAACCGGGCGCAAGCGGAAAACCTAGGACTAGGTTGAAGATTAAAAGGTATAGCAGAAGTTCGACTGAGCTATAGTGACACCTACCGAGAGCAGAATGCAACAGCGCGAAGTGCGCATGCGCCACACCTGCAGCAGGCAGAATTCTACCCAGTGGGAATCTGGCATTATTATGCTGATGAAAAATACAAAGTTGGACAAATCATGTTTTCAAAGTTTGATGATAACTTTCTGACATCTGGCAAAGATAACGATGCATTCTCCCTGCCCGATATCACGCCTACATTTTTGTGCAACGCCGTATAGCACAGCACCGCCACCTGTTGGGCGACGCACGGTTCAGTGGAGTGGATTTTTTTTTGCTTTACTCTTGGAAGGAAATTGGCGGATGAAATCATGGAAGATTAACTTTAAAGGCACTTAACTACTGATGGTTGCTTCGGCAAACTGCTCGGCTCCACTAATTAAACGCTGGAAACGCGTTACGACTCATCGCTGGAAACTAGATTCACCCTGGAGGTTTCATTTCCGAGGATTTCCGCCTTACTTAAAATGCGAAGGGCTCACTTGGCTGTCACGGCGCTCCTTCCCAGCCATGGTCGGGGCACGTTGCGTGGATAAGCTTCTGACAAAAGTCGTTGCATGGTGTACGCGGGGTCTTTATGGCGGAATTTTTCTTTTTGCTATTTTATGATCTTCCATTATTTTCTTTTTTGTTCCTCCTGTCGTCTTATTTTTAAACACGCGTTTTCAGTCGTCCTGAGAGACCCGGTTGTTGTCTGCTCGTTACTTGTCCATGTTGTTGGGCTTTTTTTTTTGTGCGCCTCGCTTCTGGGCCACCGCAAGTCGTTCGCGCTGCTGATTTTATGGCCTAGTAATGCGTTGCCATTCGTCTCTTCATGATGATAAAATGAACATTTCTGCTTCTCCCGTGTTGAGACCCTCGCGTATTACGACGAATGCAATTGTAATAATCGCTCGCTCCGTATTTCCCGTTTTATTCGCCATAAAATTGCGTTTTATTCAAATAAGGATGAGCGGGGAGCGCGCGGGTTTGCCGAACATTAAGCAGTTCGCCACGATTCCGTCAAAAGTGTTTTTGGATCTGCGAAGGTGAGCGCGACTGCATGCGGGGGAGAACGTCGCCGCTAGATGTCGCCTATATGGTCATGTCCATTTTAATAATGATACCGAGCGCTGCGATACGCGAGTGTCATAACTCGTCTAAAGCCGGCGCCAGACGATGGGTCTAACCTTGATTCAAATGTTTGACCCCACGTTTTAGTAACATATTCCGCAGTTGATTTGAGGCGAGTGTTCTGCTACACAGTGTGGTATTTCTTTTTGTCCAAACATTTGATCCAACGTTTGAGGCAAATAAAAATGGCGGAGGAAGAAGTTGCAGTTG
>JAQGAO010006302.1:0-12467 GCA_034697705.1 Ommatoiulus sabulosus | reverse complement strand
GGTTTCAAGCATATGTTATTTTATATAAAAAAAAAATAGGAATTAAGACTTGAATAAATTTAAATCGCTGGTTATTTTCATAAAATGAAGATTTTTTTTCAAATTTGCTTATCAATTTTAAAAACGTCCATTTCAAAAATTAGCAGCGCCATCTAGTATCTATGTGTGAAAATATTCGGATTTTTCTAGTTTTTGAACTCACGATATGATATTTTATATAAAAATTTCGAATTGAGACTTTAATAAGTTTAAGTCGTTGAACATTATCGATAATTATATTTTTTTAAACAGTTTTAAAAACGTCCCTTTCGAAAAGTAGTAGCGCCATCTGGCGTCCAAGTGAGAAAATATTTCGAATTTTTGCGTTTTTGAACTCATGATGTGATATTATATATAAAAAATACGAATTAAGACTTGAATAAGTTTGTCGTTGAACATTATCCAAAAATATATATTTTTTAAATTTTTTAACAATTTTAAAAACGTCCCTTCTGAAAATTAGCAGCGCCATCTAGCGTCTATGTGTGAAAATATTCCAATTTGTGCGGTTTTTTTTAACTTACGATGTGATATTTTATATAAAAATTACGAATTAAGACTTGATTAAGTTTAAGTTTATGAACATTATCGAAAAATATATTTTTTAACAATTTTAAAAACGTCCCTTCTGAAAAGTAGCAGCGCCATCTAGCGTCTATGTGTAAAAATATTCGAAATTTTTGAGTTTTTGAACCCACGATATGTTATTTTATATAAGAAAATACGAATTTAGTGTTGTTTAAGTTTAAGTCGTTGAACAGTATCGAAAAATTTATTATTTTAAACATTTTAAAAAACGTTTCTTCCGAATAGTAGCAGCGCCCTCTATTTTCTATAAGTGAAAATATTCCAAATTTGTGCGTTTTTGAACACACGATATGATATTTTATGTAAAAAATACGAATTAAGAGTTTAAGTCGTTCAACATTTTTGCAAAATGATGTGTTTTTTTTTATTATGTTTGTAATTTTTTTGAACATTCATTATCAATTTTAAAAACGTCCCTTAAGTTCTGGAAAGTAGCAGAGCCATCTAGTTCATGTGTGAAAATATTTTGAATTTTTGCGTTTTTCAAAATATCATATCGTGAGTTCAAAAACGCGAAAATTCGACATATTTTTACGATATGACAACGATGTGACATTTTAGATAAAAAAAAATACGAATTAAGACTCCAATTAGTTTAATCGGTGGTATTTTCATAAAATGAAGATTTTAAAACTTGTTTATCAATTTTATAAAACATCCCTTTCGAAAAGTATCAGCGCCATCTAGTGTCTATGTGTGCATTTTTGCAAAATGTTTAATGTTAAATGTTAGTGTACATTTTTTCAAAATGATTTTGCATATCAATTTTTATTTTTTTCCAAAATTTATTATCAATTTTAAGAACGTCCCTTCTGAAATATAGCAGCGCCATCTGGTGTCTATGTGTGAAAATATTCTGAATTTTTGAACTCACGTTACGACATTTTATTTAATAAATGACGTATCGTGAGAATTTAGAAATGTTTGAAATCTTTTGCATTTTTACCTTCAGATATTTCCAGGACCAGTTCTTTTCGTCCGTTTCCTCTTTGAGTTGCGCCAACCAGGAAAGGCTTTCCGTCTTCAGCGCCGAAAGGCTCTCTCGGACGAAGATGTCCAGCCGACTGCCCCGGAAGTGACCACCGGAAGTAGCCATGCACGCGGAAACGCCTAGCACCGCCGGAAACTCATCCTTAATCCTCGATTGGCCATGTAGTCAAGTGCGGAATATAGCTCCCCCTCTAAACAACGGAAGTAGAGGGCGCTGCGTTATAAATATAATACACGTATTTATTATATTGATAGAACGTAAAATATATACTGAAACATAATATAATATTTATAACATATACATAATATAAATATTACAGAATAAAGACATGTATTTACGCTGCAATACTCTCAATTTTAAAATATAAAATATTTCAGTTTCGTGAAATGAGTTTTTAAATTCACGAATATTTCAAAACGTTGAATTTTTGTTTTGTTCCGGGAGTAATTAATTGAAGATACAGAAAAATTATAAAATATATAATAATGTAATATTTTTGACAATTTAAATTTTACGATTTAACGTTTTGATACAATCCATTTAAAAAATTAACAGTATTACATGTAATAAACACATACAGGGTTCCCCATGAGTAATTTTATTTTTAATTTCCCTGACTTTAACAGGTTTTAAACAAATTTCCTGAACAATGACAATGTGAAAAATTGACATATCTCGGCGAAAAATCGACACTGGAAAATATTTTTCCAAAATTAACTGAGGACAATTTTGAAAAAATGTAAAAAATGTTTGCAAATGTGTCCTCGGAAGGTTGCAAATTTGTACATGGGAAACGTGGAAAATTTTTAAAATTTGTCCTCGGAAAACGTGGAAAAATTTGCAAAATGATACTCGAAAAACGAGGAAAAATTTGCAAAATGATACTCGAAAAACGAGGAAAATTTTGCAAATTTGTACTCTGAAATCCTAAAGAATTTTTCAAAATTGTAATCGGAAAACCTAGAGAACTTTGCGAATTTGTAGTCTAAAAACGTGGAAAATTTTGCAAATTTCTACTCGGAAAATGTTTCCTGAGCTAACCATGTAGAAGTATTAATTTTGAATTGCCATGATTGCGTTGAATTTCACTGACTTTTCCAAAATCAGTCACTTTCATTCGACTATTTCAGCCATTTAAGAAATGTTCCCTGACTTTTCCAGGTTTTCAGGTCTGGGGGAACCCTGAAATACGTTTTGTTTCCAACCATGAACCTTAGTTTTGTCCCACAAAACGAAACGATGAAAAATAATTAATAAACGTTGATATAAAATATATTTTTGTAAATAAATTTTGCTATAACTTCAACAAAAAAAGCCGAGCCAAGCGTTATGAGGAACAGGTGATAAATAGACCTAAAACACACTCGATTCGTCCGATACTAAACAACACGTGTTCATTTTCCCAAATTAAATTTATTAACTCCTATATTTATTATAGTGTATAGAAAAAGCCCAAAGTTGACAAAGCTACGATAAGATATATAATTAGTCGTATTTCATTTCGAGTACTTTATAAACCAAAAATCATATTTGGCGAGCTTCCTGCACTAACCTGAAAATCATATCGCGCGATAACCCAATATTGACAGGGAATATAACGTAAAATATATATGTATAATAATTATATTTCGTCAACATAAATCCCATAAAAACAAAAACCGGGCGAAATATAAGTTATTTATCACGTAGAATTATTGTAAAATGTATATGCGTTATGTTGACAAACACAGTAAAACGTGTTAAGAGTGACCACCAAAAAAAAATGTTGGTCACTGTACACAGGTGGTCACTATACAAAGAATGTCTGAATTAAATTAAAATAATGAACATGACTGTAATACATGTAGTAAAAAACCAAAAAAGTACAGCATCATTATGCCCATGTGCATTACATACTGCAGTATATTTTTTGCATTATTACACATTTGTTTTTTAAAAGAAAAAAGTAAACTAAAACCTGTTAAGAGTGGCCACCAAAAAAATGCAATGTTGGTCACTGTACACGGGTGGTCACTATACAAAGAATGCCTGAATTAAATTAAAATGTACATGTACACTGTACTTGTATACACATATAGACTATAATATAGCCTATATACATGCAGTAAAAAACCACAAAATTAAAAAAGTACAGAATCATCATGTCCATGTGCATTACATACTGCGGTATATTTATTTCCTTATTGAGAGGGAGATATGCAAATACAGTTCCAATACTATAGAGATATAGTATTTTCGTGTTGGTAAGTAATATATTGTTTTTATACTTATAGATTTCCTTCGGATGAGCCGTGACAGATGGTACTCCTTGTCTGGAGAAGCCGAAGGAGTTAGCACAAGGTATTTATGTTTTAAGTTTTATGATTTATTCATAGATACAAATTGAGGAGTAAATCCTTGGATAAGTATAAAATGGTAATCAAAGCTACAAAGTATACTTTCAAACAGCAATGGTGAGATGTCGTACTGATGGAAATTGGTACTGAGTGTCTAGAGTATGTTAGAAACAAACCCCTATAGTTACCAAAATAAGCAACTCCCCCAGAGTGTATCTCTGCCAATGAGAGGGTGCTCTGGGGATGTAAAAAGATGACGGTCCATGCTACACCGCATGTGCTACACCGCCCGTAGGTTGTGTAGCAAAGTCGGTGCCGCTAATGGGCTGCCTATGTTTATGTTAAAAGCCATAAAGGAAATATGCTTGAAAACCCTTGAACATGGGTATATAATGAGTATAAAAATACGGAAAAATTTTGGTACGGCGCATTATTAAACGTTTTTTTTTTTAAAAAAAAAAAAGAAAAAAAAGAAAAAAAAAACATTTTGTTTTAAATATTTTTCAGTGATTTTTTTCGATTTGAATAACAACGATTTATTGAATTATTTGAGAACCACTGGGTTAAAGCAAGATGTAAGGTGACTCATCTGTTATCTATTCACTTTTTAAGGTACACTGACCGACACAATAGACAGGTGGTCACTATACGGAGAATTTTTATAAAGGAAATGTGCACTAGAAAAAACAAAACACTAAAAATGGGTTAACATAAACAGGTGGTTACTTTTCCAGGTTTTACTGTACATGTATAATTGTCAAAAAGTATCAACAAAATTTGTAAAAAATTAAACTTTTCTCCTAAAAAAGTATTTACAAAATTGGAAGATATTGTATATACTGTACATTAACATAATGTTTAATATTCTATTATAAACCTGTAATAAACCTTAATATAACATTATAAAGCTGTTTTAAAATTGTAATATTTTACTTACATTTATTTGTTATAATATTTAAATTACATCCCAGTTTTTAGCATAATATAAATAAATAAATACTGTATATGCTGTATATGTTATTTATTATGTGTGATACATGGTTAGTATACAATTTTTTGCCACATATTGTTCTAAAACAACATACTGCATATATCAAATGATTAATATTTGGTACGAAATGTTAATATTTGGTACGAAATGTTAATATTTACGAATTGTTATCATCGTGATTATTATAATTATTAATATAGGGTTTCTCCTGAAATTTCATATTCAACTTTCCTGACTTTTCCAGATTATAAAAAAATTCTCTGACCAATGACAACGTAAAAAATTTACACGGAAAAATATTTTTTTTTAATATTTTCAAAAAATACATTAACAAAATTGCATGAATATTTTTTAAAATAGGAAAATTTTCTATTCGGAAAATGTTACAAAATTGTGCTCGGAAAAAGTGGGAAATTTTGCAATTTTGACCTCGGAAAAGGCGAAAAATGTGTACTCGGAAAACAGAGAATTTTGAAAATTTGTCACGGAAAACGTGGCAAATGTTTGCGAATTTCTATTAGAAAAATGGGCCTTGAGCTAACCTTGTAGAAGTATTTACATTAGATAGCTGTGACTGCGTTGAATTTCCCTGACTTTTTCAAAATAAAACATTCTTCCCTGACTTTTTTCTGACTTGTCTATGTCATTTTCAAATTCCCTGACTTTTCCAGGTTTTCCAGGTCTGGGGGAATCCTGTAATATTATAAAATTGGCTCCACGTGTCCGCCTAGCAACCGACGCCGTCCTCGGTTGCTAGGGACAAGCACGTGCGCTCCCAAAATGGCGGATTAGACGAGGTAATTAATATCCAGGAAATGAAATGATATCTCGTATTATTATTATTTGCGAGGGATATTTTAATTCAAATTTCGTAAACATGTTTTGACAGCGTGCTTGCCTGCAGCTAGGACGAGAACCAGCTGAAAAATAGAAATGTCTCCACGCATCGCGATACGAAACTGGCCCAGTTTCCGTCACAAAAGGTTAAAAGCGTCAAAATTTATCTCGGAATTTTTCATGATTTATGGGTCATTATGTTAAGTCTAGCGTCGATAATGTGTACGTTGAAGAAACATAATATTATTTCAAAAAGATAAAAAATCTACGCTCGTGTCTATACGTGTACTTATCGTAATGTCTGAACATGAATCGATTTAGTAAGAATATACGCATGCGCATAGCACTCTCGTAATACGTTTTGAAAATCATTATTTTTCCAAACCTTGATTCGAGCAATGTCAAAACATATTTCAGGGTTCGCCCAGGAATTTCATTTTCAACTTCCCTGATTTTTCCAGGTTTTAAAAAAAATTTCCCTGACCAATGACAAAGTCAAAAATTGACATTTTTCAAAATTGACACTGAAAAATATTTTTTTAAATGTACTAACGACAATTTTGAAAATTAACGTATGTTTTTTTTTAATTTTTAAAAACGTATTAAAAATTAACGTAATTAATGTATGTTTTTTTTAATTTTTAAAAATTGCGTGAAAATTTTTTAAAATGGGAAAATTTTGTATTCGGAAAATGTTAAATATTTGTGCTCGGAAAAAGTGGGAAATTGTGCAATTTTTTCCTCGGAAAATGTGGAAATATTGTACTAGAAAAACCTGGAGAATTTTGAAAATTTGTGCACGAAATTTGTACGGAAAATTTTGCTAATTTGTATACTCCGAAAACGTGGACAAGTTTGCAAATTATTACTCAGAAAACGTGGAAAATTGTGTGAATTTGTACATGGAAAACGTGAAAAATTGTGTAAATGTGTACATGAAAACTTTTGCAAATCTGTACTCTGAAAATTTGGAAATTTTTTGCAAATTTCTGCTCGGAAAATGGGCCCTGAGCTAACCTTGAAGAAGTATTCATTTTGGATCGCCATGACTGCGTTGAATTTACCTGACTTTTTTGAAAATAAACCATTCTTCCGTTAATTTTCCATGTAATTTTCAAGTTCCCCGACTTTTCCAGGTTTTCCAGGTATGTGGGAACCCTGTATTTTATATCTGTGTTATATAAAATATAAGTACGAATTTCCTTGAAAAAATTAAGAAATTTGAACGATATTGACGTCATTTTGTTTTCTCCAACAAAAGGTGGTCATAGTGACCACCTGTCTATCGTGTACAGTGACCAGTGTGTGTTGTCTTTTTTGGCCATTTTTCATTGTCAATGTACCTTATAAAGTGACCAGATAACGGATGAGTCACCTTACATCCTGCTTTAACCCTAGAGGTTCTCAAACTAATCAGCCAAACATGTTATTCAGATCGAACAAATCACTGAAAACATGATCATAAGAAGCAAAAAGCATTTAAAACGAGGACAACTTGATCATTTTTTCTTTAAAAATACAAATGTGTAATAAGATAATAAATATACGGTATGTAATGCGCATGGACATGATGATTCTGTATTTTTTGGTTTTGTGGTTTTTTTACTAAATGTATTTCAGCCTACATGGACAAGTACAGTGTACATGTTCATTATTTTAATTCAGGCATTCTTTGTATAGTGACCATCTGTGATCAAGATTGCATTTTTTTTGGTGGTCACTCTTAACAGGTTTTACAGTACAGGGTTGGATTTCATCCGAACTTGGAAGAAATTTTATACTGTCGAAGTCATGTTTTTCCTGGTAAACTATATCAGAAATGATTAAAAGCATGTCTGCGCATAATTTGTTCGCTTTAAACCGTAGTTCGTTGTACGCACTACGCGGTTTTAACGAACAAATTCAGACTCCACCTCGAGATTCGTCTTAACGAGGTTCGACTGTATACCCGCTAGGCGTAATCGGAGATTATTATAACAACGCGATTACATAGCGATTAAATTGAGATAACAAAAAATTAAAAAGTTGAATTTTCATTTTCAAAGTTAACTTCAATCAATTTTTTTTCCCATTTTAATCAATTTTTTTTTATCTAAACAAATTCGTAAAAATGCAATCGAAATGACGAATTGACCTTTCCCCGATTAACATAATGAATTTTAATAAAATAGACATAAAATAAAATAATTAACATAAATAAATATCTATAATTTAATAATAAATAAATTTAATTAACATAATAAAATGAATTTTCAAAGTTATCGTCAATCAATTTTTTTAAAAATTTTAATCAATTTTTTTATCTAAATAAATTCGTAAAAATGCATCGAAATGACGATTTGACCTTTCTCCGATTAACACAAAGAATTTTAATAAAATAATATAATTAACATAAATAAATAATATAAAATAAATACATTAACATAATAAAAGTTTAATTTTCATTTTCAAAGTTATCTTAAATCAATTTTTTTTTCAATTTAATCAAATTTTTTTTATCTAAACAAATTCGTAAAAATTTAATGCAATCTAAATGACGAAATGACCTTTCTAGCTCCGATTAACATACTGTATATAGCGCTAGTGTCCCGGATGTGTTTTGTTGAGTCGTAAATTCATTCAACGTGATCACGTGACCCCGCGCAGCTGGTTTCATTTCCTTCAACTTTTTTTAAGTCCAACTTTATTTTTGGTTTTTGATCGATTGATTCTAGGAAAAGCAGTTTATGACGAATGAAACTGTAAATAGTGCGTGGGAGGAGGAGGAAAAGCGCTAACTGACCGTTTATTTCCTACTCAAACGGAACCAAAAATCGAGATACAGTCGAATTTGGTTAAGACGAACTGGAATTTCTGATATTACGAATTCAGTTTCCAGTCCCCATTTGAAGGATTCGCGAGTTTGTACTCGGAACACGTAAATGTTGTACTCTGAAATTAATGGTCGAGAATTTTGCCAATTTGTCCTCGGAATCTGTTGGAAATTTTGCCAATTTGTCCTCGGAAATTTTGAAAGTTTCGTGAATTTGTACTCGTAAAACGTAAATTTTGTACCCTGTAAAGGTTGATAATTTTGCCAACTCGTCCTCGGAATCTGTTGGAAATTTTGCCAATTTGTCCTCGGAAAATTTTGAAAGTTTCGCGAATTTGTACTCGGAAAACGTAAATTTTGTACTAAGAAAACGTTGAGAATTTTGCCAACTCGTCCTCGGAATCTGTTGGAAATTTTTCCAATTTGTCCTCGGAAAATTTTGAAAGTTTCGCGAATTTGTACTCGGAAAACGTCAATTTTGTACTAAGAAAACGTTGAGAATTTTGTCAACTCGTCCTCGGAATCTGTTGGAAATTTGGCAAATTTCTTCTCCTCGGAAAACTGCTGGAAATCTTACGAATCCGTACTCGAAAACAGTTGAAAATGTTTGAAGATTCGTACTTAAGGAAAACTCGGAAATTTTTGCGAGTTTGTCCTCGAGAAAACGTGTAAAAATGTGTAAAAATGACCTCGGAATAGGTTGAAAATTTGGCCAGTTAATGGTCGACAAAAATGAAAATTTCGCGAATTTGTACCGGGAAAAATTTAAAAGTTGGCGAATGGACCTTTTTAAGTTCTCTGACTATTCCAGGTTTTCCAGGACTTGAGGTATACCCCGTTTACTGACTTTTGCAATTTATAACATCACATATTGCGCTAGATTTACCTATACTACGGGAACTGATTTTATTTGGCATTTTTTTACGTCCTTTTTGACTGACCCCTTCGTTTTGACCTTTTACCCCAACTTTCCTCGATCAAAAACTTATCTTCAAATTCAAAATATCCACTGAAGGTAATAATAGGTGCATGTAAATAACCATCTTAAATTTGAACAAAAATTAAAGACATGTCGCTTACCCCCAATAGAGAAAATTCCGTTTCGGAGAAGATGTAACCGCGAAATAATCCCACTTCCGGTTTCCGAAAAGAGCACTTAGACTGTCTCGTTAGGCACTTAATCCGTTATTGATTCACACGATGAAAAATGGTCCATTTCGCACAAAAACCGCACAAAAAGTCATCGATTTCGCACAAAAAATGTTGGTTCTGCTCGAAAAAAGACAAAAAAATCAAGTTAATACAAAAAATCGTATGAAATTTTCGATTGTGAATTAACAAAAATCACAAATACGCTCACATTTCGCACAAAATTCACAAAAAAAAGCTTACTTTTTGGACAAAAATCACGAAAATCCCTAAACATTATCAATTTTGCAGGAAAAATCTAAAAATGTCCAATAGTGCACGAAAACCACAAATAAGCTCACATTTCGCACAAATTACCAAAAAAAAGCTCATTTTTTGCAAGAAAATCACGACAACAGCTTCGATTTTACTTCAATCATTACAAAAAATCTTCAATTCGGTAAGAAAAATCACTATAAATCATCTATTTTGCAAGAAAAAAATCATTGGAAATGTCCGATGATTACAAATAAGCTTACATTTCGCACGAAATTGCCAAAAAAAGCTTACTTTTTTCAGATTCGATTTTACACCATATTTTACAAAAAATCTTCAATAGTGTACAAAATATCACTAAAAGTCATCAATTTTGCGAGAAAAATCACTGAAAATGTGCGATTGTGAATGCAAAAAAACCACAAATAAGCTCACATTTCGTATCAAAATTACCAAAAAATGCTTCGATTTTGCACAAAATATTACAAAATATTATCAATTTTGTACAAAAATCACTAAAATCATAACTTTTGCAGGAAAAATAACTAAAAATGGGCGATTATGCATGCACGAAAACCACAAATAAGCTCACATTTCGTACAAAATTACTAAAAAAAAGTTTCGATTTTACACCAGACATTATACAAAAAATGTTCAATTTTGTATGAAAATATCTAAAAATTATCAATTTTATTGGAAATGTCCGATTGTGGGTGGATACACGAAAATTCCAAATAAGCTCACATTCGGCACAACGAAATCACACAAAATCTTATAATCTGTTCAGGAATTTCACAAAATCTCACCTTTTATCAGGAAATGCGACGAGGTCAGAGTTGAGGCGAAAATTGACCGTTCGAGTACTCGAGTCTCGACAGCGACTAATAACAAAAAACGAGGATAAAAAATGAGCGAAATGTCAAAACTTATCTCGCTTTTATTCCGAATTTTATACTTATCTCATTTCCAGATACACGTACCGGTTAGGATTTAACTTCTATAGCCGATTAGATATAGAACGAACTATATATATCGCGATGACATAGTTGAGGGAAAAACAATAAGTAAAAAAACCCACGAGTTGTTGGCATTGAAACGTCGGACGATTTAATCAAATTTTGAACGTTTAATTAGAATACGAAATGAAAATAAACTTAAGTTTTTTGGGTTCTCCATTCGGTTTTAACTTTTAGGCACGACTGGGCGAGAGAGCGACTGGTTCCCGTCTGCCGGAAAAAGGTGCCAAGTGGTGACGTCATAAAACGAGGTGGAGTTATGACGTCATACCACCATGCTTCTTTCATTCGCCGCTTGGGGGAGCGAGCTACCACGCCGACAACCTGGAAAATTGCTACAATTAAACAACAAAAAACAATCGAGGTAATAACAATTAAAATAATAATAAATTAAAGAGTAATTAAAAATATAATAAGTAAAAAAATAATTATTATAATAATAAATAGGACTGACACATAAAATGATGATTATATTATTTTTTTAAAAAATGATAATTAAATAAATTTAAAAAAAATTAAATGATAATAATTATAATTTCTTTTTAAAATGATAATAATTATATATTTTGTTAAAAAAATGATAATGATTATATATATATATTTTTAGATAGATGATATTGATTATATATATATTTTTTTATAACGGCTTCACTTATAAAAAAATAATACGTTTTTTGCTCGCCAAAAAAAATGGTGTAATTTTTGAAATTTAAGCCTTTTATAAAACTGTTATGATTATTATGTAATTATCATTTTATAACAAAGAAATATAATTATTATCATTTAAAAATATAAATATATATATATATTATTATTATCATTTTTTAACAAAAAAATATAATTATTATCATTTTTAACAAAAAATATAATTATTATCAATTTAAAAACAAATTAAAATTATTATTATTTAAAAAAATTATATAACTATTATTATTTTTTTAAAGTATATAAATGTACAATTGTTATCATTTTTTGCCAAACAAAAATATTATTATTATTTAAAAAAAATTATAATTAATATCACTTAAAAAAATATATATATATATAATTATTATTTTTTTAAAATATATATATGGATTATTATTATCATTTTTAAACAAAAAAATATAATTATTATCAACTTCAAAAAAAAAAAATTAATATCATTAAAAATATATACATAGATAATTATTATTATTATTATTATTTAAATATATTATTTACAAAAATCGTGCGGCATTTTTTGTCAAACTCGCAGTGGTTCGAACATGGATCATAGAGGGCGCTGCAAATTCGTAAATTACGTTTTTATTTTCCGATCTACAATATGACGTCATATCCTCAATACGCGTGTAAAGTTCCCCAGCTGTCCGAGAGTTGGCGCACGCGCGCACGTTGCGAGTTGACGTCACGAAAGAGGAGGGCGTGGCTCGTGTCCTCGTGACCGATTCGGACCAATGGCGTCGCGGTGACG
>JAQGAO010006301.1:0-12467 GCA_034697705.1 Ommatoiulus sabulosus | reverse complement strand
AGCAAATAATTGCTTTTTCTGCAATTTTTGTCCCACTGCAGTTGAGTAGACCTGATCAATATGGCCCGTTTTCCTTCTCAATTAGTCTTTAGACATGGTTCCCTTCTTAGATCACATTTTTTATCGCTCCCCATTTTTAATGCCAATATTTCTTCATTGCCCCTCTCTTAGAGCCAAATTTCATCACTGCGTTCAACGTCCCCCCATCCCCCTCCTTAGCGCAAAAGTTTCAATGTTGACGTGATGTTTTGAACTGGTACTATTTATTTTGTTATGATTATATTTACTCGACATTAAGACTAGGAATGGAAATGAGTTCATACTAGTGGAAATTCGTATTAAGCGAATTATTAATGAGGTTCCACTTTATTTTGAGAATTTTGTATGATGTCGCGTAGTATAGTCAACTCTCGTTATATTGAATTGAAAAATTTAAAATAATTTCGAAAAATTAGCAAACCTTGGCAAAACTTGTCACAAAATGAAAATCTTTTGAGATGAAAAACATCTCTAATTGAAGTTCGAAAATTTTCCAAAAATATTAGTAATTTTAAAAACTTTTTTGAAATTTTGTAAAAATGTTAAATTGTCAAAAAAGTTGCGAACTTGCAGAAAATATGCGAAATTGAATCCCACACTAGTGACCAACTCTAGTGATGTTTTTGAAAAACATCACAAAAGTTAGTCAATTTTTTTGAAAATAGCTAAGTTTACCAAACCTAAATTTTGAGAACAAAAGTTCTCAAAATTGTTAAAAATCTGCTTCGTAAAATTTTCCAAAATTTGCATAATTGTCGATAAAGCTTCCCAAAGTTTGCAAAATTGTCGAAAAATTTGTCAAAATTTACAAAGTTGTCGAAAAACTAAAAATATTTTTAAAACATAGTAAAATTGTAAACTAAATGAAAAACTTTTACATTTAAAAGTTAAAAAAAAATTAAATTGCTTAAAAGTTGCGAACCTTGAAGAAGCTTTCTCATTTGTCAAGAAAATTGCGAAATTGTAAAGTTTTAAAAAATTCCTAAAAGTTAAATTGTCGAAAATTGGCGAAATTGACGAAAAATGTGCGAAATTGTTATAAAAAAGTTGTAAAATTACAGAAAATTTTATATGATGAAAAATTTACAAAATGGTCTAAAAATCTGCCAAAACTTCATAAAACTATCGAGGCAATTTCTGCCAAAAATTAGCCAAATTGCTGAAAAATCTACCAAAATGTCGCAAAAGTGTCGAAAATTTGCAAAATCTTCCAAAATTTAAAATGTGCTAAATATACATAATTCCAAAAAAAATATAAATTGTCAAAAAAAGTTGCGAAATTACAAAAAATTCGCAAATTTGTCGAAATGTCTGCCAAAATTTTGTGAAATTTAGTTGCTAAAATCGCTCGTTTTTCGCCGTCTATTCTAAGTATTATTCATAATTTTTCTGTGACATTTAGAATTTTGCTCAAATTGCTCGTTATAACGGTCGAAATTTGGTTGCTAAAATCGCTCGTTTTTCGCCTTATATTCTATGTATTTTTCATAATATTTTTGTGACATTTTGAAATTTTGCTCAAATTGCTCGTTATAATGGTCGAAATTTGGTTGCTAAATTCGCTCGTTTTTCCCCTTTTATTCTATGTATTTTTCATAATTTTTCTGTGACATTTTGAATTTTGCTCAAATTGCTCGTATTTTCGCTTTTTGCCCAGCTTGAATTGTATTTTTACCACTTGTGTGAGAAAGAGCAAATTGTTCATTCAGTATGTTGTACTCGTATTGATAAGTGTGGTCTCAAAAACATGTAGATGCCAAAATCCCTCATTCGTATGTTCACTTGTATCAGTTGTGTATCAAAAAAATAAACTTGTTTGAAGTAAAAAGAAGTGTGATTTCTAATACTGTAGGTCTAATGTAGTGGTTGGGACTTAGAAAAAAGTATTGGTTGTGGATTTGTATTAGTGAAATATAGGGGTCATGGATGGGAGACCCTTGGTGAGGAATGCGAAGAATGCGGGGTGCATGGTTGTGACACCACCATGCGGTAATGTCGCATTATTAAATTAGGGGTCATGGTTGCAGCGCTCGCGGCGGCCAAACTTGGAACTAAACTAATGCAAGTGATAAAAGCCCTATTTATGTAATTCTCTCAGCTTTGTTATGATGGCCTGTTTTGTACAGGCGTCATGCTGCGGACTCACAGTGACCGGGTTCGAATCCCGCACGAAGCTCATAAAAAAAAGATGGCTTCCTCGCCACTCTTCCCTCGGGACTTCGTCTCCTGCATGGCCTCCTCTCCTCACCTGTACCCGTAAAAGGGTGCGGGTTGAGGGAAAGGGGTAAGGAGAGGAGACCCGAGGGAGGGGTGGGGGGGAAGCCCCGTTTATAGGCTATCTCTTTTACTTACCCAATTTACTTTTTTTAGGCCTTTTTTTTTTGACTTAGTAAATTTTTTTATAAATTTTGACTGTACAAATGCAACAAACAAAAAATACACTTAGAACATTTTATTTGGGAAAATCAAACTACAAAAAAAAGCCCGTGTTGCGCGGATACTTTTGAATGGAAACTTGAACGGGAAACATTTGCCGGAAAACAGCTCCGACGTTTTTCAACTGCAAAAAATCAGACAAAAGAACATCATTTGTAATTTAATTTTCATGAAAAACAAATAATCTAACATAATTAGTCAAAATTAGCAAAACTGTGCCGAAGCAAGATTCGTAATCTTGCTTTGCCAATCGTGAAGTCATGTTTTCGCTGTTTTTAAACTAATGAATCCATTCGACAATGTCGAAAGTTTTGCGAATTTGTGACAGTCTGGCATACTTTTCGACTGTTTTGCGAATTTTTGACAGTTTGTTAGGACAGTTTTAGCAGTTTTTGATATATTAGTAGATTTTTCGGCACAGTTTTGCTAATTTTAGACATTTTTTCGACAGTTGGTGAATTGCTGAAAGTTTGATAGATTTTTCGACAGTTTTTCTTATTTATGACAGTTTGGTAGAATTTGCGAACAGAAAATTTTGCGAATTTGGCGTCAATTTTTGTGAATTTTTTTTGCGACAGTTTGGAAGATTTGTCGAATGTTTGGCGAATTTGGCAATAATTTTGTGAATTTTTCGACTATTTTGCAAATTGTTGAAAGTTTGGCCCCTTTTTCGACAATTTTGCGAATTTGTCAGAAGTTTTGCTTATTTTTGACGGTTTGTCAGACTTTTTGGCAGTTTCACGAATTTGTGATAGTTTTGCAAATTAACAATGTTAGACAATTTTTCACAGTTTGTCAGATTTTTCGACAGTTTCGCAAATTTTTGATAGATGTATTTAAAATGGCATTTTCGATCAATTAAACTCGTTTTTCGATGTTTTTTAACGTTATCCGCAATTCAGGCGTCGAAAGGAATCGAATGAGAAAAAAATTGAAAAAATTGGAGAAAATATTTTTTTATTTGGAAAATCAAAAAGTTATCCGATTTGCTCGATTATAGGCTCATTCGATTCGTATCGACGCTAATAAACCGATAAACGTTGAAAAAATAGTTTAAAACAGTTTTAAAGTACCGTAAATGGAATTTCAATATAGAAAAAATACGTTTTCAAAATCATTTTTATACCTCTTAATCTCGTTTTACGCCGTGTTTTCAACGTTTTACGGATTTGATTGGTCGAGAAGAATCGAACGAGACCAAAATCGATAAAATCGGACAACTTTTTTTTTAGGACAAAAAAAAAGTAAGGCTATATATACCCTTTGCTGTTTTTCGATTTCGACCAAAAAAATCATGTTCTTTAATTTGTCCGATTTTAGGCTTATTCGATTCGTCTCGACGCATGGATCATCAAAAACGTTTGAAAAACGGCGAAAAACGTGTTTAAGAGGTCAAAAATGCATTTTAAAATTACAAAAAATGTACTCAAAAGCATAACCCGTGTATGTTATATGCAAAGCAATAAAGTCAAGGGGTTTGGATTTTTGCCGCACACGGCATATTTGATTTGAGCCGTATTTAACTAAAGCGCCATAATTTAAGTGCTTTCAGGGGCTTTGTCTGGCTTAATGGATGGCTTTATCCTCCATGTTCGGTATTTTTAAAACATGGTAATGGTCGAGCGTACATGGTGCATTGAATTTGCAGCTCCCGAACCGCGCGCTGGTAAGCAATGGTTCGAATTTTTTTCAACGTTATCCACAATTCTGGCTTGGAAAGGAAACGAATGAGACCAAAATCGAGAAAATTGAAGCAAATAATTTTTTATTTAAAATCAAAAGTTGACCGATCTGCTCGATTATACAATGACCTTGTCCCCTAATATGCGGCATGTTTCTGGTTCCAAATTTTTCTGTTTAAATGAAATCTTCCAAATAATTTTCATTTAGGGAAACAATTGGATTGAATGGAAGAATTCTGACCTGAGTGAAGTTCCAAGTTTTAGCAATGATCCACAACGGACACTTAGTTGTTTTTTTTTTAAATTGTATTATTTTAGTATTAATTCCCAACACGTGTAGAAATCAAATGTAAAATATAAAATGTAAGAAGGAATCAGCTTCAAATAGAATTTGCTATTTCGTCTCGGTCTCTCCGAAGTATAAGTCGAGTCTATCCTGTTCCCGTCGCATTTTCATGATGCGACACGTGTAGGCCAAACAGGCGAGGAAAAATCCCAAGAAGACAATGAGGAAAAATACAACCCAAAGATTATGTACACACATCTAAGACGGTGTGGTTTTTGAACTTCTGAAATAGCGCATTTTTATGCCGTCGTTACTTAAATATTAACATCTTGACATGAAAAATGCAGATGTTTTAATTGACACCCAACCTCCCAGAATTCATCGGATTCGGGATTCGGACTTTCCATAAGCAGTTTAGAAGCTAAACTTAAATTGGCCGAATTATTTCCGTTGTCACCTTAATATAAAATACATTTAAGTAAAATGCTGTAGAAAACCCAGAAATTAAGTAAGATACATTACATGCTTCCGAAATATTGACTATAGTCAAATATTCGCCATTGCCTTAGTATACAGTATGTCACGTCAAACAAGCTGACACTATATTTTGATCTTTAATTTCCAAAGACTATAGTTTTATACCTAATTCTCCGCGCGCCTCCAGGCTAAGTTCCTCAATGGACAATTTTATCTCTGTAGTAGGATTCGTTGCCAGATGTGTATTCTGGTGTTTTTCAGATGAATCTGTAGTTATCCATCGTTGAATGTTGCGACTGCGTGCTGGCTCCGATTTTCCTAAATTCCCGAGCAACTTTGGCTCCTCGACTTTGGTCAGCAAGAGATCCAGGCCACTCGCCTCGCGTTATTGTTTCTTTAACTTCACAAGAAACAACTGCATATTTTTATTGAACAGGTTGACGTGGCATAATCTCGCCGCAGAATCGCTCACGGTTAGGATTTCCAGCATTGTGCATTTGTAATACGACGTCAAGACTGAGAAAAACTGCTCCTTCGACACTCGCAACTGGGAACCATCGGAAAATGCCAGGAGGTTGGTGGACAGGAAGTAAGGAGAAGAAATATAGATGCCACTGTCCTTGAAGCAACCTGCATGTGCCTTAAATTTATGGAATTGGGGACAATGAAGTCATTTTTATATACGATGCATATATCCAGTAGATTTTGGGAACGCTTTCTAACATAGTTTTAGGCATAAATTGCAATACAATGAAGCTTAATTGATAACGAAGGGCAGTCGAAGGGAAATAACTGCTGTGTTTTATATTTTCAAATTCCACCCAATGAACCCAATTTTACAATATGCGCCATCTAGTGACCAATATACTGTATGCATCAGGAAAAAGTGATGTTTCTGCATCGTCAGTTTCTCGTGTCAGTGTAATTTGACGTACAGTAGCAGTTTTTATCTATTAACGAAGTACTTTTATCTTGACCCGTGAAATTTACACAGTGCAGAATTGTGATAACACGAATGAACAAGAATACTGCATGATTTTCTAATTAGTTTCATTTTCATTTCCTCTATTTAGCACAGTTTAAAATCAAAATACCTAGCTACTTCGGGTATCACGCTGTTCAAAGCACGAAAAACACCCTTTTTCAGCATAGATGTGTCCATCCACAGGGTTGGAATTATTATCGGTGATGAGGAATTCCATTTCCTTATCGATATTGAATCGCATAATTTTTTTCGGAATTTGGCAGCCCTTTGAACTCCTTGATCCGTACCGTGGTACTGCCCAGAAGGGACAAATTGGTCACGAAATTACATTAAATCTGTATCGTACTATGGTTTGCAGTTTCCAAATTTACATTGGACGACATGGGTTGATTCTCTCTGAAAGGCAATGGTTGCAAACAGAATGGTGGATGAAATAGCACGTAGAGAGGGTTGAGTGCCTCTGCGTGCAATTTATGCGCATAGTATTTGCTTGAAATTGGAATTAAAAATGGGTTGTGCAGCATATAGAGCGTTCGTAAAGTTCTATTCTACATATACAGTACATGTACATGTATATGTTGAACATTTGTTGAATACAGCAGTTGTTTCAAAAATGAAACGATGTTTGAGATGTTTAAAAAAATGTACATCATTGAATTATTCAAGGCTCATGCAGGGAAGAGATGAGATGACAGAAAGAATGTTGGCGGTAACATTTACAATATCTGAAATGTACTTTAGTTTTTCGGCTTATCCAGGAATGTTCCCGAGACCTGACCTTGACTAAGGGTGAGAGCACGTTGACACTTATTTCATTAACTTAAAAACCATCATCTTTCCTGTTTGTTGTCAGCTGCAATTATTTCAGCCTCTGGTGCGCAAATTGAACCCTGATATCTGCGTGATGATCAGGGTGCTTGGTGGTGCCACGGCATACCTTGCACTGTAGTTGCACATGTGCATTAGCATCTCATGATGAGTGAAGGACACGTTACCACGTGTTATCAATTAATAAGTGCCAGCGTTCTCTCACCCAAACCCTGTAAAAGAAGCACAGTCGCATGAGAGTATTGCGCGTAAGTTTCAGGATTTTGTTGCGGATACGCCGCAGTGCCTTGGGTGGTAGCGCTAGGCTATGGAATTTTAAAACAAAAATACCAAAACACGTAAAGAGTTCATAATTGTGAAACTTGGCATGAAATGCATTTTTCAACCCCTTAGACTGGTTTTACAGCGTTTTACACAATTTTTTGGTGTACGATTTAAGGCGAATTGAATTGGCTCGAAATGGATCCATTTGGGACACATTTATTTCCATCAATAAAAAAGGCAAACGGTGAATTTACGAAAATGCGACCGACCAGAAATTTCATCCAAACGACTCAATTTTGGGCTCATTCGACGCGTCTCGAAGCATATACAGTCTACTGTAGTTTCGAAATTGGTATGAAAAATGTCGATAAACTGATTTGGAATATCGTTGAAAACTTTAAATACAGTTGTTTTTTTACGGATGGGGTTGCAAATGTTGTATAAACGTCACTTAGCCCGCCTACTGTCATGTGCGCATGCGCGGCCACGCACGTGACGTAATTACGGTAAGATCGATTTGGTCGATGTGAATAGAGCATAAAACTGTGATAAAACGTGCCACACGACAGTTTATTGGTATAAACACGATGCGATCCGATCGTATCCCGTATATTTCGTATCATTCAAATAGCCACAGGAAAAGCACAATAGTTCCCATTGGCATTGGCTCAGAATATAGAAATCAGTCTATCGATATATCGATAGACTGATCTATGTCATCTATGTTAATAAATAGATGTAGCTGTGAAGGTCATGCGAAATTTTTTAGGCGAAACATTAAATTTAATAGTTAAAACGTCAATGTTTCCAATGCATGGGCGCTTTTAATTAAAATCCTATGGTTCTTTTGAAAATAACGGAACGGCACGGAATTTCGAGAGTACAATTATTGTTCTACATGTTAGCTAGAACATTGAGTGGCAAATATACCGACATCTTGCTCGTTTCTTGGGGGTAAAAAATTTAAAAGCGATGGTAGTCCTTGCCTAGCATCCATAGTGGTGTTTGTGGTGATTGGTTAATTAAGTATTCAGTTCTTGTTGCAAATAACTCTGCGCGGTTTCAATTAAGTTACATGTACATATATTGTGTTGTATGTATTTTGCTGATGCAGAGTAGTGATAATATTAGCGAGCTGCGAGGAACCCTACTTTGATATTGGTATTTCGTACTTTGGTCTTCTTTTTTATTGCCTAGAAGAATGCGTACTCCGTAGAAAATGTAACTAGCATACGGGAGAAGTCCAAGGCGTAAAATGAGGCCCATTTCTAATAATTATTTCTTTTTATTGTAGGTTTTGTAAGACGTATACACGTACATGTACTAATAGATCGAATGTGCCAATTCCAAACAACTCGGCCTGTACCTCGGATATTTAAGTATAAGTACTAGATCGCTTAACTCCACTAAAACCCTTACCTTTTACACAAAAAAGAACTGAAATGTTGCAAAATTCACTCGTTTTGCCGCTTTTTATACTCATATTTCTGGAATTTAATTTTGCGTAATTCTATATGCGGTCAAAAACTGCCAAATTGGCGAAAAATTTGTAACATTGTCAAAAATGTGCAGTTGTGATAATAAAAAAAAAATTTAAATGTTCGAAAATCAGTCTTTGTCCATATAAGCTAGCTTGGAAGATGTCATAAAATGGGAATGTATGTTGGGGGTTTGTTGAATTTTCCTAAATTAAGGTTTGTTTGTATTGATTATTTCCACAGATATGATTTATCAAAAGATGTGCCACTGGAATTAAGTACTAAATACAAAAAATCTACGCATAGGGCTGGAAAAGATCCAGACATAATTTTATAAGGCGGAGAAAGACCCAGACATTTATAGTTGCCATCTCAACAAGACTCAAATGCCACAGTAGCCAAGATGATGGCTTTTTGTTCGCTTTCCTACTCTCTCAGTGGCCTTCCATTGGCAGGATTGGCCATGCTTCAACTTCCTGAAGACTTCTCCATGATGCCGTTTCCCACCGAAGGAACTCATCTTCATCGACGCATCTGACGCTTTTATCTACTGTATACTGTACGTAAAAGTTTTGAAGAAAAATGTATGAAACTGCTAACAAGATGATTAGAGTGCAACAACACAGTAAGATATTGCAGAGTGTGACTTCTGTTACTTACTGTCATCAGCTGGCATTCTTATCGCTGCAGCTGTTCCGACCAGTGCAATGGTCACATATCATTGGAAGGGTTTTGAAGAAAGTGCGGTCAAGCAGTTCAACAAAAGGATCACGACAACTTGGAAAGATCGTGAGGTGTACATCTCGTCTTCCACTGCACTGTAAATCTGAGTAGGAGCAAAAGAAACTTTTCTTCTAATCCGCCTGGAAATCCCAGGATCAAGCCCTGGGTAAGTCTATATATAGCCTTTTCTTTTTTCAAATTTTGACCAACAAAGCAATGTGGAGCATGTTTTCAGTTTATTTGATTGAATGGCTGCATAGCAAATGAACACTGATGTGAACCTGAAACAATAGGGGAAACATTGGACCTGTTTAAAATATAATTTGTGAAATACACCTTTGTGAACGTCAGCGCCATCTAGTTTCAGATGGCGACAGTTTCAAGGGGGTTGCGATCAGCGGAGGCACCCGCTTCAAAGGGCATGCTACTATTCAGATTCAGATTCAGCCTTAAAGCCCAGGTTCGAAACCCGGCTATGGTTTACCTTTTAATTTTTTTATTTCGTTTTACGAGGTTTTCTCAACGTTTTTGGGAATCTTTAGTCGTCGAGACAAAATGAATGAGCCCAAACTCGAGCCATTTGGAACACATAGTTTATCTGAAAAGTAAAAAAAAAGTTTTCCGATTTGGGGCTATTTAGATTCGTCGAAACAGACGAATCGAATCCGTACAACGGTAATTGAAAAAGCGGCGTAAAACGAGTCGTATTTTTTCTAGATTTAAATTCAATTTTCCACACTTTAAACTCGTAAAGTTTTTCGGAATCAAGGCGTCGACTCGAGAAGAATCGAATGAGCGGGGCGTAGCAAATTTCCAATTCAGGGGCCAAAAGCTTAGGGCGATATCTCTGACATTTATGTGTGTTGCACGCCGTAATCTTTACGTTTTCTCCCGCCTAAAAGTGGTTTCAGAGGCTTGAAACCTTTTAATGGCATTCATTTCGTGCATGTCTACACTTTTGACCAATAGTGATCCGTGTGCCACTCTGTGTCTTACACGCCTGCTTTACGATTTGTCAACGTTCAGCCTGGCTCGGCTAAGCTGTCCCGGGTGCGCCCTCATTTAAAACGCAGGCCGCATTGTTATCCCGCTGGTTGGCGCTAGTGTTCTTCGGGTGGCAAGCGACTTGAAAAAAGTTCACCGTGCTCGTACCCTTTGACTCGTAAATTTGTGCGCATTTTTATGGTTTGCAAATTCGGCCAATGGATAACGCCACTGAAAACCGAAAACACCTCTATAGTCACATTGTGGAATCTTCAATGTTATCCACATCTTGAAGGGGGATGTTACTTAATTGGTTCGGATAATCCGATACGGCTCAATTTGCTTATTTGAGAAATAAATGGGCTAACAGAATGTTGCGAGCAACGGAGCAAACTACATGTATGCCAAGGCATGGGTTAATCCCTTGCACTATGGTCTGATGTATGTACTAGAGTACATGAGCGCATATCAAATAATTTTTCAAAACATACTTGTTTTTATTCTCGAAAAAAAAAATGACAATTTGCCGAACAAATTTATAACTAATGTTTTCTTGTGCAAGAAAAAAATGTTAAACAATTTTGCTTTTTTATACACTGTACTTTGAGATTTCTTCGCAATTTGTATTTGATAATTTAAAATGCAATACATCTTCAGTATTTAAGAATGCAACAGATTTAAACAAACCTTGAATTACTTGTACATGGCAACATACACTGTAAATTATTTAATAACATTTTGCATCAGCTAATTCATGCATATATTACAAATTACTTCACGCTTTTTTTGTCCCGTGCGATAAAAGCATATTTGCTACTGTAGGCCTATGTAAGTTTTGCCCTCTAAAATTGCAGAAAGTAGATGTCCTTCATGCATATGATTAAGAATTGTACCAGCAATTCGCCTTATTGCTTATAGTTTTCGCCACATATACCATTTAAATGTTTTTTATTTTATCCAAAAGTTACCTTAATTTGTACGTGGAAGTGGTTTTCCCCGCTGGTTTCACTAACGGTGAACAATGGGGGAAATTTTTACCAGTATGTTAAAAATATATCGCCGTCGAAAATTTGGAAAAAATGCATAATTGTAAAAAAAATTGTCAAATTGATGAAAATGGGCAAAACTGTCGAAAAATTTGTAAAACTCAAAAAATTCGCAAAAGTTCGAACAATGATCAAAAATTGGCAAACTTGTCGAAAATTCACACAATTATCGAAAAATTCGAATGATAATCAAAAATGTGCATAATCGTCGAAATAATTTTTCCCAAATATGCGAAAAATTCGCAAAATTGTTGATAATTTGCAAAACTGTCCAAAAATTCACAAAAATGTCAAACATTCGCACGTGTGCTAAAAAGGTTCAAATGTTCGAAAATCAATCTTTGTCCATAAGCATGAAGAGCTGTGATAAAATGGGAATGTGTGTAAGCTAATTGTTCATACATGTATGTTGAATTTTTCCTAAGTCAAGGTTTGCTTTTATTGCAGATATACATGGATATTTTTTTTACCAGAAGATGTGCCTCCAGAAAGTACTAAATACAAATGACAGACGGCTAAATCCACACATAGGACTGCAAAAGACGTAGACAAAATGCTCAAAAAGACCCAGACAATTGGCTGGAATTCCATGGATATTTTTCCGACCAGATTATTGTGAGATTATTCATCTCCAACTGTTCCTGGACAAACATGCCCAGTTTGCACTATGGCTGCGCTCGGCCCACAACCTGCCAAAAATTTCGTCTGATGGCGAATTTATCGTCCGCTCCCAGGACAAGATCTGCAGCAGGCTATTGGCGCCCTCTATGGCCAGCTGACTTTCTATCTTCAGCAGCAACGACTCCGACATTTAACCTCGCCTCGAAAATGGCCCAGAATCAAGCCCTGGGTCGGCCATCCTGACCGATGGTTTTTCATGGTTTCCCTCGGTCGAAAAGGCAAATGCCGGGATGGTTCCCCTAAACATCGGCCATGACCGTATCATTATTTCCCCTTTTATTGCTCGCTTGTTAATTGATACCCATATTTTGAACTTGTTGATCAGTTGTAGTTATGACATATGTTGCGATTGTGGGTCCATTCGAACCTATAAGAATTTATCTTCCCCTCCTCCGAATGAAATATATAAATTACTGCCATAAATGCCGACGAAAAGGGTAATGCCATTTTGATGTTAATTTCCAAATTCCTTCGTTGACCAGCTTATCGTGAAGGGACTTCCGGTGAGGTGGGCGTGACTCTGGTAAATACTTTGTGCCAATCTCTGGTATCGCTTGT
>JAQGAO010006300.1:0-12469 GCA_034697705.1 Ommatoiulus sabulosus | reverse complement strand
AAAAAGGTCCCGTCCGCCCCACTACTGAGCTATTTTTAGGACGTTAAACAAGGAATCAATTTCCAATGGCCTAAAGTTACGCGGGAAAAATTGACACATTCATCAGTTTATAGAAGAATTCATTCTTAAGTTATCGCTTTTTTTAAAAAACTAATGAATGCAATCCTTTTGCACACGTCGACTGTCAAAGTACGATTCGTAGAGCTTCTGCCCGAATACCCTTATTGTAATGTTGGATACAAATCTTTCTTTCCGTTGATTTGTCCATCATAATAATGTAGAGAACAAACTGATAAAGAGCAGAAGCGCAAAACGTCCCATATGCTTACTGGAGCGTAACTCCAACGATTCCCCGAATGCATTCGCACAATTTCGTTAACCGATGATTAACAATTTCTGCGACAATGCGATTTATCAAGCGAAATCCTAATCATTCAACTTCCCGAACATCCTGCGGAATCAGCGGGCGATTTTGAACTATTTTCGCGCGAGTACGTGGCTTTGTGTGCAGTTGTAGTCCGTCATAATTCATTAAAAGTGCAACTGGGATATCACAGCCCCCGCTTTCCGAAAAATAACATCTTTATAATTGCGATAGACTGTTGATAATATTCATTAAAGCCCACGAAGGAGTTCATTAAGGTCCATTCATTTTTAGACGAGATTTTCCCATCCCCCTCCCATCCTCTGCAAGGAGGACGCTCTTCAAGGCAGCTTCATAAAATCTGTCCTTGTTTTCGCGTCAAAAAGATAATACTCAAGGAGCTTTCAACGATGTAATTTTTAACGAGAAAGGTATGTCCAAAAACTTATTTTTTGGAGTGCACAGTCAATTGACACGCGTCTTCCAATTATCTTATGAGGAAGCCAGAGCGTGTCAAAAGGACTTTGCGCATTCGATCATTTTAAAGACAGCTCGCGATCTCGCTCAGTATACATTTTAAACGGAAAGTTGCGTGAATTTAACTAAAAACAAATGAAAATAAAAGCGTTTTTCTGCTACTCACCCTGCCATCGTAAGCCGAGGACGAAGCCCGACCGCTGTCTAAGCTGGTGATGCTGTGCCGGCAGCCACTCCCTGAGCTGCTGCCTGAACTGCTGGGGCTGTCTCGACCTGGGCTCTGCACATCGATGCCCTGGTCCTCCAGCGAGGTCTGCTGCTGATACGAAGGAGGATACTTGTCCAGCAAATAACCTAGAACAAAAAAAAATCTGCACGTTTTTACTTGGAACGATGAAAACGCACTCGATCGTGAAATTATAGCCATAAAGTAGTGGACGAGAGTCACTCGGGTCACTCTGAATAGGGAGAAAATACTGGATCCCTTTTTCAACCCACTCTTCACCGAATAATGAGCGACACGAGCATCGATGACACATCTAACCTTACCCGCCACGGAATGAAGGTGGCGCTACTAGCGATTCCAAACATCGGAAGTCTCACAATGGTTCGAGTATATCCACTCGGTGATATCATGCATCATAAAATTAAAGCCCAAATTGGAATTTAAGTATACGAGATGACTGCGAGAATGGCTCGCATTGTTACATCACATGCCGTAGAAATTCGTTGACAGCGTTCCCCCAGATATTTCATTTTCAACTTCCCTGACTTATCCAGGTTTTAAAAAAAATTCCCTGACCAATGACGTCAAAATTTTACATATTTTTCAAAATTTATTAATGACAAAATTAAAAAAAATATATGTACTCGGAAAACGTGGACAATCTTGCAAATTTGCCCTTGCCATTGATCAGATAAGATTTGGAAAGAACCCCCTTTATTTCCTCGAAACGTTTCAAATCTGCCTCATTTTTTTTTTGGTTTCTTTTTTTCTTTTTCGAAACGATTTGAAGCAAAGGCACTTGAGAAGCAATTTTTCAGCCATGTTGCGAGTCCAGCTCCATAAACGTGGCCGTACACGTGGCCATAAAATAAGCGCCTCAATCTGACAGAAAAAGCTAATCTGTCGCTCGACGCATTCAACGGTTGGCGCTTAGAAAATAGCCAAACAGGAGCTAGGATATGCGTTTCATAAGCATTTTCAAATAAACTAAATTGCGAACGCATCTTACGGCATAATGCTCTTCGAAAAAAAAAAAAAAAAAAAAGCGGAGATATAGTTTTACGCGTCGAAAATCCCCTCCAAGTATGAACTCCCCGAACGGTTATTACAGCTTTTTTTTATATTTCGAGCCGAGAAGAAAAACTCCGAATTCAGCGATGAAAATAACGAAATAAAGCCAACGCGCGAGAAAAATGAAAAAATATAAGATTTCGTGCCAAATAACTATTAATCACTAGAGATCCAAATGCGTTTCTCCGAACGTTTATCCGCGGAAATTGATAGTGATTTATTACGCCTTTATTTATTTTCAGAAAATACTTCGCCGTATTAGCTCCTTTTATCAGTCATTCGAGGCAGGCGGCGAACGGGGTCGTCCATAAAACTCGTCATACGTCGCTAGCAAGCGCGCTGTTGCTGCGGACGCATCCGCCACCGGCGGTAGGCGGCGCTGTTAGATATTCGAAAAGCAACGTGTGACATCACGAGCCAATGTGCATCGTAGGTCCCTTATAAACACGCCTAATGTGCAGGATGACAATGGGTGATCCATTTCAAACGTCCAGCTTCATCTACGGTGCATTTCGCTCAACTTTAATATCTATACAGCGTATTCACACAAATTTATCTTCGGTTTTATCTAATTTAATGAAAACCTTTTTTGAAATTTTTTTATACAGTACATCTTATTTAAATTTTAGCTTTATGGACATCCCTCATTTCCTCGAAATTATTTCCACGCTAAAATAAGACGAGCGATGGCATTCGTGGAATTGAACGTTGTAAAGTAAGTCTCGTACGCAACGAGTTTTCGTCGATTTGTAAAATAAATAACGGGCGAGATTTTATTATGCCCGGGGAGCTTTAAAAGGCTGTCACTCAAATTTAATAAGGAACCCGAATATATTTTTTTCGGTTGAAAAACATAAATCTGTCAACGACTAAAGACTCGCACGCAGGACTATGTCGCTTTAGGGAATCGTAGAAATAAGTTATTCGTATTAAAAAATAATGCGGGAAATGAGGTCAGACTGCTTTTAAAACGAAGATTAGTTTATTAAATGTGATTAGAATAAAATGAAACTTCTAGCGTGCCGCCCGAAGTGATGGCAAATACAAAGCTCATTTTCAAATCGTGATGACAGCTATTAACACGAGCGCTTTTGCGTCAGTATAAAACTGTCACCCGGTCATTCCAGTTGAAATTAATTAATGGAGTCCTCTCCAGCTTCGTCGCCCGACTGGTGGCAAAAAACGGAATCCTTCAGGAAGGGCAGCGAGGTCATGCGCAGTGGAAACTGAAAAGGACTTCTACGGCGCTTTTCTCCCGTTGCACCAATCCCTTCTTATTTAACCAGTTAACATGGCGATTTCAATGGCGTCCCTCCCGTAGAGAATAGTCAATGAAACTGGTAAAACACGTTAGTTATGTCAAATACACAAAGAAGTCATGTTTGACATGTCAAATACACGCAAAGTTAGAATGACTTTTAAAGAGTTTTTTAGAAATGATTTCATTAAAAAACTAAATATTTAATATTATTTTATATTTATATTTACTAAATACTAAAAACGTGCGTTGACATATCCAGAACGTTTTTACATACTGTATATACTACGAATTTAAATGGTCATTTTGGTCGACAAGTAGTTCTTAATCGACGTTTTAAGAACAAAAGGAGTTCGGTGCAACTGGGATTCTGGGACATGTATATTATATAGTGCTACATATTGTTTTCTTACCTGATGGCGTGTATACCACGGAGCCTTCCTCGCTCGGATGGGGCGAATTAGGTTGACTGAAGGCGGAAATTACATTGACTCCGACGGGAGTTCGAGAATTGATCAACACTTGAGCAAGGTGTTGCTAGAAAGGAAAAAGGAAAGAACAAAAGAAACATTAATAAAGAGAAACGAACTAGGTGACTTATGGGCGCTCCCACCATGCAGCTATAGAACACCGCCAATGAAAACATCCTCAAATCTGTCCACGAGCTGATGCATCTTCAACAGTTTTAACATAAAACGAGACGCAACATCTTGACTATAAGAAAAAGTTGTGTTATCTCGCGGACATCTCGATTTAATTAAGATGTTTTGATTCGTAGACTAGTTGCTGCATGACTCCTAGAACAAACATCGATCTAAAATGCTGGTGATGGATCGACATGTGGCTGAAAAATATTCCGCTATAAAGACGGTCGACTGAATCGCGTCATTTCTAATTGAATCAGATATTAAATCAAGTTTGAATTCCTTCGAATCTGATCTCCGAATGAATCTGCGTTAACGTCATTTATAAGCTGGACTTAAACGTCAACTGAATAGGACGGCAGAATAAGATCCGAACAATTTTAAACGGCATTTTTCATCGGCATCGAACGATACTAAAACCCAGACCATGAAGCTATTCAAAGAAATGTTTACTTAAAGTATAGGTTTAAAATGTCCTTTTATGTTCCATTCAATTTACAAATGAAATTTCACCATTTGGAATGAACAGGAAACAAACCAAAATAATTTGAAATAATCTTGAAAAATGTTTTCCATGTTTAAGTCAGCTATACCCACATTGAAAAGAAATGCATTTGAAATGCACTTCAAAATGCATTACGAAATGCACTTCAAAATGCATTGGGAAATGCACTTCAAAATGCATTGGGAAATGCATTACGAAATGCACTTCGAAATGCATTGGGAAATGCACTTCAAAATGCATTGGGAAATGCATTACGAAATGCATTTACGATGCATTTTAAAATTTATTTCAAAATGCATCGTAAATATGCATTGGGAAAATAAATTTGGCTCAATTTAAATGCATTTCTTTTCGATGTGTGAGTAGTCTCGTGGTTTTAGCTCTTTGCAAAAAGCAAAAATACCACGTGTAGCATAAATAGGCCAACGTTAAAAATCAACAACAAACAAACAAACAAACACACACAAATGCACCTCCTACCAAAATTCAAACATCCCCTTCATCAAATTCAGTTTAATTTAGAGCAATTCATGCAAGTTTAGAACATTTCTTCCGATTAAAACCAGCCGTAATCGTCGATTACACTAAACCACAAACGCCGAAGAGATCATACCAGCAGAGGCCGGGGTCATCCATACAGGTTGTCATTCCCAACTTAGTCGCCCGACGATAAAACCGAGTTAAATTTCAGCCGACGAACGGAATCGCGTCGTTTCTCGTAGAAACGATCGGCACCATGTTGGACCTCTGGATTACTTCATCCAGTGTAGAAAAGCAAACTGCTCGACCAGCCCACGAATTAACGAGCGATTAATAATCCATGAAAGTGGAGGGGGGGGGAAAGCCAACTGTTAATCCACGATTTACGGCTCAATAAAATGAAACCGGCGTTTATCCGAAGCACTAGTGCCACAGTCCATCACGTGACCCGATAAATAAAAGTCGTACTTTTTTTTCCAGGATGCTAAACAAGATGAAAGAAGCGCGCCAATAAGTCAATAGTCGATTTTCCGATAAACGTGCAGGCTGCGAGGGTGAACGCACCCTGGGCTGGGGGGGTGATGATGACGTCACACCGGGGGCACCGCACGAAACTGATGCGAGATGCTCGAGTTGAAAAGTGAATTCGGCAAATAAGAAAATAAAAGCCGGGTTTAGCTAATTTGCAGCACGGAAGAAGCACGGTTCGCAGTGACGGTAGTTTTAGCAATGAGAGAGCGAACCGACTCGCCCGTCGTTATATCTATCTACTGTATGAGCTACGACGACGCTGGTTGGTTGGTTGGTCGCTCGCCTCCGATGCTGGATATATGTTTGTTGGATTGTGTACAGCATGCAGCGATGGAGGAAAGCGCCAGAAAATGTACGACCGTACTAATGGAAAAGCACGGGAAAAAAGAAACTAGATCCAAGAAGCTAGAAAAGCCGAACAAAATAAAAAAAAACCAACCAGCAGCCAGTCGAAAACTAAAGGGAAAATAACAGGTTGGTACGGGAAACCTTAAGTGGCACTCTCGCCACCTCGCTACTATAGATGGCTTGTATTTTTTCCTAGTATTTTTAGGCAATTTTTTAGCCGCTTTTGTGTTCGCGACCCACTCCATGTCAAACGCGACTGAAAAATGCGGGCAAATCGGGTTAAAAAGACATCAGCAGTGGCAAAAAAAGACCCTCGAGGAGGTGGTTTTATGCCACTTTTAGCCAGGGTCGCATCCTTTTCTTCAAATTCTAACCTTTGTCTTATTTTGCTTTTAGCCTAATGAAAAATTTTCGTTTATCAATGCAAAAACTCCCCTCATCCAATCGCGATGTCTACGATGCTGCCACCTATAGTCACAGCAATCCGATATACAGCATTCATAAGCTATATAGATAACTTGCATGTGACGTCATGCAGCTCGTGGGCGTGGCTAATGAGGCTTGGTTTACATTGTGGTCGTGTTGCGGGGTACGTGAATCTCAGAATCGTGGCGCTAATAAGGAGCATCATTCTAAAAACTAAGAAAATGTCCCATTAGATACTATCACTTCCATGATTAATTTTTTATCCGAAAGTCAATATTTTGATGCTGTTTTGCCGCTGCAAATCAAAAATTGTGGGAATTTTCTCGTGTAATTCCAAATAAATAATTAAATAAAAGAATGATATATGGAACGAATGCGCCCCCTGTCGGCACGTACAATTTATCTATAGCAAAGAATCATTTTTGCCACAGTACACTTGTATATAATTACGAAGTACCCCAACTTGTCTGCTCCAGGTGAAGCCAGCACGCGTCGTCTGCTTGTGAAAGCTATCAATAGCAGATAATCTATTCCTGAACTTCCTTAGCAAGAAAGACCTTCCTAAAAATCAAATTGAGCAGTTTTACCTCAGCACGATTTCACGGATGCTTCCACTAACGACATTTAATCAGATACGAAAAAATCATTCAAAATATTCAGTAAAACTGTATACCAGAAGGCGAATAAAACTGAGTGACAATGAGGAGATTTCCCGTCCAGATTACGGCGCCATCCTGAGGCTAACTAAAACAACACAACACGGAACGCACTCTGTGGCGGTACAAACCGCTAGCAATGTGAAGCGCTCCCTTAAGACACTCATGAAATTAAGCGAAGCGAACGTCCATTCGATCAACTCCATTTAATTTCGACCACTGGTCATGCATAAAGATCAGGGTCAATTTAGTCGAGTGGGTAAACACATTTCATCCGCAATGAGCTATAGCGTTGCGACGTCGGACTCGGCGAATTGTTGAACGTTTCCCTTCAAACCTGATAAAAGATTTATAAAGACAACGTCGAGATTTAGTCCCAACGAAAAACAGTGTTTAATTACGGATGTAATCTCGGGATTAAACTAATCACATACGCGCCTCTGAAATTATGCTAATTGCCTTCAATATAGGCCATGTTGGAAAGCTAGACTACATTCATTTTAAGATTTTTATCATTCAAATGCAGAGGGCGCGTTAATGCCATCAATGATTTAGAAAAAAACAAATCTGCTAATAAAAGAACACACCGAAGCTGGACTTCATCGTCAAACAGCTTATTCCTGGTTTTTTTTCTGACATTTTAACTATATACATGTCGTTTTAAAAACTTCCCATTTTGGTTTATTTGACATCTCTCTATAACATTTTCATCGACACTAACTGTCTCAAAATCGACCGCTTCCGAGCCACGTTAGGTCAAAGGCCATTTCTAAGGTGACCCTCTTCCTCGACAATCGGTCAAGCTATTCCAGCCATTACAAAAAAAAGAGTATAGGCGGTCTGATCAGGTGGGTTGTCCGAAACATTGGACCGAGCTTAAAACCCCGTAATAATTGCATCCCCGGTGAAAGTGAATGTGGCGATCGAATAGGACAGGTCATTCGACTGACCGTTTCAAGTAGGCTTAATCCTTGTAAGGCAAAGGATCCCGTCATCCTGATTATTATTGTAGCGGACAGCGCTGGCCGGAACATTCCGCAGAACCATACTCTTATACGCTTTTATTAACGTTTATCTCATCTAACTCCTCTCCTTCACTCGTCCTGTCTTTAGCACGCCAGTTATTAGTGGCCATTTGGGCGGCTGACCATCAGCGGAAGATGACCATTTACACGTTGCTGGTCTGTAATTGGTCTTCGTGCCACTCTGTCATTGCCGACTGTCAAGACCAATTGTATTTGGCAAAACAACGCTATAGGCTTAGACCCTCAAAACGGCTAATTTTCACACCGGATAAGGTGACCTCTCGAGACAGGTAATTCGACCATCGCCTCGTTTGTCCCGGTCAATTCATAGAATTTGAAGGGGATCTCGCGATTGACCACGGCTTGCCCTACGTGTCAAAATCATCTTCGTCACGTCTATGCTAGACCACTTCTATAGAGGGCGGCACGAGCATGAGATAGGGGTTCTATCTCATAAATGTTGTTACGAAAACTCTTCGGTTATTCGTAACGCCGAATTTTCAGTTGAAAACCCAATTTATCTTTTTGTAAAGAAAACTAAAGCTGTTCATTGATCAAAAAATCAACATCGGTGTAGTTTCTTCGAGTTGATTAACTCAATAAAGAAACCGCTCCTTCACGCTTTCCGAGCATCTCTATTTTATGGCCGATTAATTCTGACATGAAATTGCTGAAAAATAGCAAAAATGAGAAACATTGTTGCGAAGATGATTCATATTCCCCCTATTTTGCTCCACCATTTGTACTAATCATACTTTTTCATACAGGGTGCGAAACTTAAAAAATCATGCATAAACCAGAAAAATACACGTATATATACTCCTATGAAAAACATTTAGAAGAATAATTAGGGTATGCCCTAGAACTTTCTAAAATAAAGAAGAGATTTACAGTATGTATGTATGTATATGGGTGGCTTAGTGGGCGAAAAGTGTTTCCATGAAGCGCCTTTGTTGAAGTGGTACGGGGGCGTTTTCAGCATGGGGGCGCTGCGGTCATGCTTCGTCCATTAGGCCTACTTCGTCACTTCAGCAGGTCTATTGAAACTACACTACTCGACCATTTCGTCGGACAGGAAGTTTGCAAAACTATCGGTAAGTACAGCCCGGGAAAAAGACGGGCCTTCCAGCTAGTATGAGATATTTGCAAAGATTTCCAATATGGTGGGAAGGGGTGGATGACATTGGGTGTAAGGTCGAAGGCAATATGATTGTTGGATAGCCCATAGAATGCATAGTTCATCTCGGAGAGGCATAAAGGAAAAAATATACTTATATATCAATTATATCTAAGAGATACGGGTGTATGATGTTTTATTTTTTGGACCGCATGCTAGCGTTGCACCCTGTATACTGTAAGATCCACCCAAATCTAAAAATGAAAACTGATTCATGAAACAAAGAATAAAATTGTTTTCGTATGTTCGAGAGTAGTGAATCAAAAGAGACAATAGGGTAAAAGTTATACAGAATGTCACAAAAACTTATCTTACTTCCAATATTTACTGTATTTTTATTGAACTTGATCTTCATAGAGTATAGATGGCTCCGCATGGATCCTAGTTATTTATTCGCAATGTGGGAAATCCAAAGAAGGCCTGAATACTGAAGATGAACTGGCCATTACATATAACGCAGACAAACCGAATCATCCAGCCGTAATAAATATTCCTCGTTTAGTTGAAGACATAAATAAGGGATGAGAACCAAAATTTATTTGCTTTTCAAAATAATATTCTGCGCGGTCATGTAGGATTATACCCTCCGAAGAACGTAAACAATATACTGTACATACACGCAAGCCCTTAAAATTCGTCGAATTTTTATTTTTCTGCTCAAGTAATCCTCGTGTCTTAACTGGTCATGCATCATATATTACTTCTATAATATATAAAGTGTATAAAAAAAAGTAAACTCTCCGAGAAGAAGTAATTTTGATGAAAAATTGACGAAATCATGATGTATGAAAGTTTATTAAGGTCGGATCGGTTGACGATGTGGCGCTCTAGATTAACAAAATTTCGGTTATGAGGTATTCGTTCCGAAGAAATGATTGGTTATCATCTCGCAATAGTATATACCAACACGGTTCGATTGAAAGAAGAATTATCAGAATTGTTTTTTGCGCGGAACTAACAATTATCGAAATGGCAGAAATTCGCTATATAATAAGAAAAAATGATTCGCTATATTCGAGCAACCAGAATAACCCATCAAAATAACGAAAACCGATTTTAATAAGCAATTTCCGTCGACCAAATATATTTGTTATCGCCGATATCGACTGCACATACGTCTCGGACTTAGTTTTTTTTAGAAAAGCGTTCGATTAATTGGATTAATGGCTACTCAAACATCCAAGAAGTGACAGACAAAGGTCACGTTCAGATAACCTTTCGATTTTTCCGAAACAATCGATCAATTCTGCTTATTTATATTAACCAAAGCCAATGACTCGTATCGTGCCGCATATATGGGAAAGACGTACTCGTACATTGAAACCTCATTAAGAAGAACTCGCTTAATGCGAATTTTCTTCCCGAGCATTCGCGCTATGTATAACATTCAACTAACTAGACACAATAACTTAAAAAATTACATTACAGTATAACGGAGAACTCCATGATAAACACTAGGCAGCATCTTCCCATTCGTATACGTGGAGTAAGATTCCATCCAAACTTCCGATGAAACTTTAGTTCTTATACTTTTAAGTCATGCTTTGTCTGATCCTGATCAATAATACGAACTATACGGTTTAAACGAACAAATATTGTCACAATGAGGTTTCAATGTACACTCATGTCCAAAAGCTCAGCATAATCTATACATGCATATAAAGAAGAGATGTATGTACATGTGGGTTTGTGTGTTTGTGTGGCACAGTGGGCGAAAAGTCTCTTCATGAAGCGCCTTTGCTCAAGTGGTATGGGGGCGCTGCGCTTACTTCGTCGCTTCAGCAAGTCGCTTTCGGCAAGTACAGCCCGGACAACTTTGCCCGGGTTGTCCAATATTTACTAGTATATACATGTATAAAATATCGATTAAAATCACGATTTAACGTATGTAAAACATTAGTCCCATACATAATTTGTTGATCGCAGAATCAACAATACTGGCGGCCGTAAACGTAAAAGAAAATTGCGCATCTTGTTTTTGTGCGTTTACGGTAGGAAAATAACATATTGGAATAAAAAAAAACATCAAGCATCAAATTCATTTCGGAAACGATTGCCTGATATTAAAGCACCTCGAGGGTACAAAAAAAGCAGACGAAAGAAAAGATCATAGAAGCAACAGGAAGAGAACTATAATGCATAACAAGTATTGATTTATTTGTACGATTTCTTCTTACGCTTAATTGATATATTTTCTTTTCAATTTCCATCCACTTCTCATCGAAATAAAATTACGTTGAGTATAGTACAAACAACGTGATCCGTGCACGCTTTATACTATAATCTCAAATTCATCCGCGGAATTTTTTCAAACTTCAGACATCTACCGTTTTAAAGAAACGCGCCTTATTTTCGTTTCAAATTACTTTTTCTAATTAGAATTTAACAACGCGCCTCCGCGTATAGAATTATAAATGGGACTCCTCTCGTTGTTTTAAGTTTTTCTTAGCAACTTCTGCTCCTTGGATCAACGGGATATTTATTATGCAAAGCGGAATGCCATTAAACCATCTCGCACGGTTGGAAAATAAGATTTTCAGTTGTTTTTTTTGCCTCCTTTTCATATTTATCTCCCAAAAAGCATATTAAGAGTATGAACAAACACGGGCACAACAGATGCTCCGAAGTGGATTAATAACAACATTAGGCGAGCAAAAAGTGAGAGAAAGTAACTGTTACGAGCGTGTAACTCATTCGGCATTCATAATAGGCCGTGATGGTGGCACCTTACTAGTTGCAGATGCGAATTATTCCGGATGAAAACGTCTGCCTCCCAGCAATTTAATACCCAGATAGATATAGACCCTTTTTTCTCGCGATTCATACTGTCATTTTTACACTCGAACGTAATTAAAATGAAGGCGAAACGATATATACTTCGCGGCATTATTATCGGGCCCTCTTTATTACCTTATAAGTGAAAAAGTAACAAAACAGAAAAAAACGAGCTTCAGTACAACCTGGGTATCTTTATCGCCATTTTGACAGTGACTGAGCCATTTTGTAAACGTTATTAACCCTTGCATAGTAGAAGAAGAAATGTCTGTTTTCTACAGAAAAAATGGGATGAAAAGTATAACGTATACACACTAGCCACCAAACCAAAACTAAAAACCACAAACCCCAGACTTTCAACGTGAACTAGTTGCTATACAAAAATTAATACAAACTACAGTAGAACCTCTTTTATGTCAACTAATTGGAACCAGAGGTGGTTGACATAATCGAAAAGTTGACATAAGGGAGGTTGAAATTCCAACCAATAGAAAACTAATTTTAAA